>OY735141.1:7731345-7884969 GCA_963457615.1 Nicrophorus investigator
GGTGGTTTCGTGTAGTAATTATACCTATCCTCAGTTGAGCTTTGTTCCTGCGTCTTATGGAAATGACTTTCGAAGCTCTCTGGAAACTCCTTCTCCGTCGTTAACTTCAGTGGAGTCAAATTCTCCGCGTACTCCAACTTATGGTTCTTTGGAATTTCCTCCGTCGTTGGTTCAGGTGTGGTGGTAGTAGGTCTAGGTCTCCTCTGCCTCGGCCTGTATGTGGTCGTCACAATCTCTTCCTCGTAAACAGGCGTCGTCGTGGTCCTGACCCTCAGCGGTCTCCTCCTCAGCGGCCTTTCCGTTACCTCCTCACTGCTAGAATCGTACACCTCATTAACAATTGGTCTCCTCCTGTACGGCCTTTCTGTCTGCACTTCCGCACTAAAATCGGTCTTCATCGAATCGTAAACGTCGGTAACAACTTCAGCTTCTTCCGTTGTGGTACTTGTAGGTCTACGCCTCCTGTGTCCCGGACGTCTCTGCCTTTGCACCGCTCTAGTAGGCGCCGGCGTTGTTGTCGTCGACGTCGTCGTGGTAGTGGTCGCCGTGGTTACATCATATTGCTTCCTAGTCGTAGCCTCGCTGATCTCGAATTTATTTTTGTAGTGCACGCGCGTTGGGTATTCCTGCACCTCCAACTTCCCAATAATCGGGTAATGCGTGGACACCTCCTTCACGTTATAATAAATAGGATTTTCAGTCGCGCGTTGCTTGTTCAATTTTGAGATAGCGTTGTATATTGTGGAAACTTCATTGTCAGTGGGAACGGTGGGAGCGACTCCTTCCGGTTTAACCGGTGTCGGTAAGAAGGGTTGCCTATTATATGGGTATTGGAAATTCTGCTGCACCTCGGGCCATTTACCCTCCGTCACTTCATAAGTAGCTTTTTGCTGCGTCTTCGCAGTTTGATATTCCACCGGCACACTCTTAATAGTATGATACTCCACGGACTTGATGGTTTGATACTCGATCGGACTTCTGACAGTTTGATATTCTATCGGTGTTCTGACAGTTTGATACTCGATCGGATTTTTGATGGTCTGATACTCGATTGGCGTTTTTATTGTTTGATACTCGATTTGCACGGGGGCCTTTATATTGTGATGAAACTCGGGTCTCTTGAACTCGTACTCCTTCTGCGGATTATAGTTCTGCGGGACTTGATTGTGGAACACGTTCAATTTCTCCTTAGTTACCTGGACTTCAATTGTTTGAGGTTCTTGTTTCGCCGGCAGTTGTGGTGGTGGTGGAGGTACGAATTGGTACGGTTTCTGCTCTTCTTTCGGTTTCTCCTTTTCCTTGATGTATTTGAAAGGCGGCGGCACTAAATGTTTGGTGAACTCATCGGTTTGGAAGCTGTAGTGGACGTCGTTCTGGATGGGATGTTTGGGGATGACGTACTGCTGAATCGGATTCCTGATGAACTGATACAGATCGTCCTGCTGGTTTGGATAATGATTGAATTCGATATGGGCATGCGGCTGTGGGATGCGCGTCTTCTGATTGTAAAAGCCAAAATGACCTTCAAAAATAAATATAATTAATGATAATTTCAAAAAATTAACTTCACTAACGCACCTAAATTTCCGGTTGGAGCTTGCACGAAGACTTCATCGCGAGAACTGTAGGAGGGCATCTGCATCCTAACAGGTTTCTGCCTTTTGTTGTTATTAGGATGGTGGTACACCTTGTGTTTGACAGGACGATGCATCAACGGGATTGGTGGATGCCCGTGCGTAGGTATCAGATGCAATGGCTTGTGTCCGCCCACTTTTCCTGTAAACACAACATTATGCAACCAAACTAACAATACGTTTAAGTTGAACACACCTAAACCAGAGGGCGCGACCGGCGTGGATGAAGCCTTGGACGATTTCGTCGCAGTCTCCAACTTCTGCTTCTGCTCAGCCTTAACCGTTTCCGGTTTCTTGTTTGTCGGGTTGCGGTACTGTGTGATCTCCTCAACTTTATACTGTTGCGCCGATGAACCAATTATAGGCCTCCATCCATCGTCGCTCATTGAAATCGAATCCTATTATGAAAAGTTTTCATTCAATTCCAAAAATCAAAAGAACACATCAACAATAGCTACATACCAATGCCGATGAACTGGAAACCATCGCTGCGACCGCGATTATCATGCATACTGCAAAACGCAAAACATTTTTTAATCATCGGTTTAGAAAGTTCGCGCGCGCTCTCAATAATAACGATTCGGCCTAAATGCATGCAAAAGTTTTCTTTGTTATTGTTTATTTCTTCGGTCTCGTCAGTTAGAAACCAGGAAACGGAAACTTGAATGACTCAATTACGATTATAGGCAATTACACCTAACAACACGTCAGTTATGTTGCATAAACTATTTATTTTTAAATTTAGTTCAAAATTCAATCCATAAAAGTAATTGTGGTCCGAAGGCATTGCCAACACAATTATAATGTATATGATAAGATTTGATGGTTATTAAGTTGCATACATCAATTAAACTCTAAACGTTAAAATCCCGTTTTTTTCTATTAAATTCTTTTCTATGCAATTATCCGAGATGATTATGATGGAACGGCGCTCATCGTCGTTAATTGCTGGTGGAATTCATGATTATTCTTTTAATTGCAGTTGCATTAAATGAAGCATAATTGGAAATTAAAAAGAAAATGCAATGATATTCGATTTTAATTGTAACACCACATGTCGCGACTTTCGTCCGCTGAAAGGATTCGTTTGTACGATTATTTGTATCTCACCTGCTGGTAGGAAAAGGCTCGACTTCCATCTGACTGGTGGCATTTCGAAGATGCTGCAAAAGATGTACAAAAGCAAAATGAATATGCATGAATCGCTCCGGGCTTGAATAGAAGGAGAGGAAGTGTGTCATATGGAATATACATTAAAATTACAATAATAAAATTGAGAAAAAAATAAAGAACTGTTATGTAAGCAGGCGGTAGTTTTCACTCGACAGATGTCGAGTGAAACTTTATCGATTCACGCGGATCCACGAATCATCTCGGTTTTTGCTTTCTACTCGCTGTTCACGAAGTTTTGATTCCTCATCACCGATGCTCACCCTCTCTGGGGAAGCAGACAATCAGCGCGTGGCAATCGATCGCCGTGAAATTCATCATACACCAACGATAATGATCATCTATCGTCCGAAGAACAATTGGCGAAAAGAGATTTCACAAGATCCTCTCTCATCCGTCCATCATCGTACATGTGCTAAACATCACCACCAACAACAACAATAACAACGTTAAGCAACAATTGTTTTTAGCTTTGTTTCAGTTTCAGTTCAGCCAATCGCAAACGATCATAATTTGAAACATTCCAATTTGAAAATAACTGGATATTTTTTTTTAAAACCAAAAATGTCAAATATTGATTTTGACAGATGTCACAAATATTTTTATACATTTTCTTTAATATAAAAGATAATATTGCTTTTGATTAAGTTTTTTTAGAATATAAACGTCAAATGTTGACATTTGTGTGAATTTAAGAATATTTAATTCATGAAACGTCAACATTAAGAGTAGTTATGTCATCAAACATCGTCTGTTGACATTCGCGTCAAATTAAGAATAGTTAAGTCATCGGATTGCAATTTGTCACCGTGACAATGATCTTGTTTTGTGCGAACAATGGATGGATTTGAATGAACGTGAGAAACGTTGACCGGAAAGAAACGTTCGAGTGGAAACAAATGAGCCGTCGCATTAGTAACCAAGACGACGATCGTAAATAACTAAACGGTGTTTCGGAGACCGATGAAACGGAACGCGATTAGAACTTGTGCGCGTTCAGAATTAAAGGGAAATTAAGAGAAATTAGGTGCGAAAACTGAATTCGAAATTAGCGACGTTTCGCTTTCGATTTATATTTTTTTTCCTTCATTTTCGCGCTTTAATTGCATTTCTTTAATTTGCATTTTCTTTTTCGCGCGCTCGCACCAATTAAAAATTCTAATGCATTAACTTTTAGTTTTACTTATTGTTGCCGCAATTTTCTCATTGCGTCACATTCTCACGCGGATTTTCGCGAAATTATATTAATAGTCTTTTTCCTTATTTATATATACATTCATATTTATGTATGCGGTTTCGTAAGGTTTCGTTCGTGCATGCTCTGATTCCGCGTTAAGCGATCCAATTTCTTTTGGTTCACTTAAAACATAATTTATTTTTCTTCTCAAAAATGTTAAAAAACGATTATTTTTTTGGTAATTTTCCAACTTTTCTTATAAAACAAGGTTTTTGTTAGAGCGGGAAAATTAATTGGACCGCCGCTGCGTTTGGCGATGCAATATTTACGTACATATATTAGAAATCGCGTTTGGAAATCATTCGAGATTCGTACAAGATTTTCCAGCAAACGGCATTTGTTTTAGGTCAGATGCACATCGCTATTGTTTTTCTGTTTCTTCTCATTATTTCAGTTTTTCGTTACAAATCTAGATATATTACTGTTGCCATAGAAATGTTAAAATATTTGTATCACTTTTTTGTTTTATCAATTGTTTATTAAATTAAAAAAAAAAACAAATTAATTTAGAATGTTAACAATGTTAAAAGTAAAATAAATCATTAAGAATTAATTCATTAAAAAAAAATAATTATTTATAAGAAAAGAGCAGATGTTAAATTGACATAAATTAGTCTAGAAATGCTTTAATAAAAAGTCTTAATTCTAAATAGAAAATAGATAAATGCAAATAATAATTGCTATTAAAAAATAGAGAAATTTAATCTAAAAGGGATGAAAATTTAATAATAAATATTAATTCAATATAATTTAGTTTTTAAAAAAAAGTAATTGAAATACAAAATGATAACAGAAAATTTGAAAATTGTAAACAAATTCATGAAAATAAATACAAACATTTTGAGAATTGTATTGCTTTTGCAATGTGACAACTGTCAATGAACTTGTCAGTTATTTGTCAAGTTGACGGATAATTGATTTGTTAGAATGAAACGATTACGCGTATCGATTGTTACGTGAAAATAAGTTGCAAAAACAGTTGAATACAGGTGAGTAAAAGAATTGTGGTAACTGACCTATCTCGATGAAGGCAAGTGAACAAAACAAACTGAAAACAGCGGAGGATCCGTGTTTCCTCCTTCGTCTGCAGACGGCGTCTCTCTTTCAAGTAAAAAAAAACTCTTTCTACGCACTGTTTAATGATAAAAATGCAATGCAATTAAGCGTCTTCTGGGTCTTCCTCTTCTTGCGTTGCGTTGAAAAACCCGGTTTCGAGGACGACTCTACTCGTCGTATATAATACGTGTGTCTTCAGCTGAACGGGTTCGAAGACGAACAAGAACTGAGAAACACCTGACTGTCTCGGTGACTTGGAGGACCAGAGGGAAAGAAGTGGTTAATGTAGAAGGTAGTTTCGCTACCTGCGGACACCGTTGTTGCTACTACCGTCGACCGAAGTTATGGTCGGAGGATATAGCCTTCTCCGATTTGCGTTTTCGTATTCTTCTACTACTACTAATTCTTCGACGGTTTTGGAGGGGTCCAGTGGCGCTTGCAGAAGTGGAACGAAAAACTTCGAGGGAAAAGAAAAAGACCCATATATTTATTATTCGATCCCGATTTGGGTAACCGAAACTAAAACGTCCTTTCCACCTCGACGCGCGTAAAAAGAAAAGTCCACTCCGCTTCTTCACATTATTATTAACAATATCGTACCTTCTTAAATGGACTTAATTTCTCTTTTTTTTCTTCTTTTGTTTTCGTCGACTTTATTTTTGGTTTCATTTGTTTCTCTCTACAAGCGCCATGTGCGTCTTTACATTCTGCCTTACGTGATTTCAATTTTTGTTTCTCCCCTGTCATTAAAAATTAAAAAAAAAAAAACATTACAATCTGTCACTTTCTGTTTTTTATTTTTATTTATCAATTTACCTTATGTTATTTTAACTTTTGTTTTTAACATAACGAAATGTTCAGAAATTTAAATAATTAAATAATTTATTTTCAATTTGAATAATATTAGTTCAAATATTTTTTTTTTCATTATTTTTACAGTAAATCAATTTCACCTGTTAACCGTTATTTCCTAAAAAAATTACACACATTTGAAAAAAAAATCGTGTTTTCTTTTGATTGAATAATGAATAAAAATAGGAATAAAATGAATAAAAATTGAGTTCAAATCTAATAATAATCTTCTGTCATTTCCAAATGAATAAATGAATCCTAAATCATGCCTTATGTCGTTGATTAGCATAGTTCACGGGTAAATGTAAAATTATTTCTTTATTTTTTTGTAGGTCAAATGGTATTTGGGTAGTTATGGGAGTGTGAAGAAAAGGATCCCAACCGAAAACCGTTCGAATTTCTTACGATTAGCGTGAATATATGTTATTTTTTTTCATTCTGGGATCGTTTGATGAGCCGATGAAGTAAGTGGTCCGAACGCGATCGGTCGAGTAGAAAAAAAACGTAAACTTTCTTTCTTTCAGCGATTCCCAACGTAAGCCTTAACCATGAAAAATAAATTTGCAAACACAAAATAAATTTTCAAAATGAAAATTTTTCGAAAATTATTTTTTTATTTTGCTTTTTTGTTTATTGTATTGGTATGACTCAGTTCATTTGTTATTTGTGATAATAGAGTGCGTCGAGAAATTGTTCCAGTTTCAGTTCTGGACGTTCGATCGAAACAAAAGTTTCTCCTTTTCTTTTCAGCCCCGCATTTGGTCAGCAGCAAAAATTTAATTATAAAATGAAACGAATTCGTGTGCATAATTCTTTTTCCTTTAATTGTTTTAGAATTTAGAAAGCCGAACACACTACACACTACGTACGTACATGCACTCACTCATATTCATTCACTCATACACATTCCATCACATATTTCCATACACGCATGTAGATTATTCATCATCATTACACCGAAAAAGAAAAAAACTTGCGGTCATCACAAACCATCATCATCATAATCGTCGTGGTCACATGATGAAGACTTCAATCCTTGTGGTGAGAAGCAGAAGAAAGTGAACTCTAATTTCTTTTCCATTTCAGAATATACACGCATCTACAAAAACAAAACGAGCCAATTATGTTCTAGTTTTTCGCATAATCATTAGTTCTTTTTTCTTTCCTTTTGACATATTATATACCATGGTAATAACAATATCCGTTGCCGTGGAGACTGCCGGGCGTCTTCTTCCTCTACCGCACGAATTTCGTATGCGGCGGAAGTCCTTCGGCACTTTCTCAATGTCGTCGCGCTTTGAATGCATCATCATTTTTCGATTCTACTCCGGTTTTCGTTTTCTATTGTAGTTCAGTTTTCCATTTCGTTTTCGTTTCTCTATTCAGTTTTTGGAACAGTCATATTATTTTTGGGTCGCATCAAAAAGACGACAACAAAAAAAAATAAAAAACAAAACTAAATATAGAAAACAAATAAAACTTTTCACGGCCAACAACGATCGGCATCCATCCACGAAACTGGAGCAGTTGACCATTGTTCGCCGTTCACCGATATGGCACAGTTGACCCGGAGATCAAAATTGTGACCCAAAAATAACGAATAAATAATATTTAATTAATTTTTTAGTTTAAATATTTAATCCGAGAATTTCCTTATAAACGCGTTGCTTAACTATAGTAAATTTTCCAAAAGAAAATTACAGGCAATAGGCCACCCAACACACTCGCAAATGATTAATGTAATTTTGCTAAACGTAATTTACCTTTAATTTACCGCATAAGCAGCTCCAATTAAACAACATTTTTTTCTTGTTTTCTCTCCTGCGTACTTACTCTTCCTGCGATGCGAATTTCTAAAACTTTCTTTTATCTTAATTTATCATCACTCTTATTTACACTTTCAATTAAATCTAATTACTTTGTTTTTATTTTATTTTAAATTTGATTTTTCTCTGAACTGCGGTTATCTCATCCCCGAAGCAAAAAAAGCACTTGCATTTGTTTTTTGTTTATTTTTTTTTTGGGCGATAGCAATCGAAGAGTGTGCGACCTTCGCGAAGCAGAGCATCCGATTACGTGATGCAATTAGTTTAATCGAAGACGGATTTGGATTTATCGCTTTTTCTAACGGTGATAAATCTGCGTCTCCGAGTGCATGATCGAAAAAATTATGTTCATTCATCTTCGATCAGTATTTAAGTTAAGATTCGCGCGGTGCGAGAAGAATAAAATTGAAGGTGGAAACAAAAAGAAGAGAAACAAAAATGAGTTACATTCATTCCACGGATGAGGCGATCGATTGTAGCAAGGAGAACATCATCCAAGTCATCGTCGAAAATTGCAGGAAATTCAAAGAGCAGATTGCATTTGTATGTTTTTCTTTTAAATATTTATAAATTAAATATTTAATATTAAACATATATTTTCATGTATTGAATTGTTTTATTTTCAGATCGATTCTGAAACTGGTAACGTTTTAACGTTTCAAGGTCTTCTCGAGAAATCGATAAAAATCTCGCACATCTTGGAACGCAAGTTCCATTTGAAATTGAACGATGTCGTTGCACTTTTATTGGAGAATACCAGCGATTTCTGGACAATAGTTTTAGGTTGTCTTTTCAGCGGAATCGCCGTTCATTTGTTCAACCCGAACAGCACATCCTGTAAGTACACAAAATCTGCGTTTTTTCTTTAATATCAAGATTGATAAATTATAGATAACATTATCATTTTTCATTTGTGAAATTTCAGATGAGTTGGAGAAATTGATTACACGAAGCAAACCGCGTCTCATCTTCGCCAGCGATCTTTCTTTACAAAGAGCGTTGGAGACGAAGCAGCTGTTCGATTTTGTTGAGCACGTGGTGAAAATCGGAAAATCGGAAGTGCGAAATGGATTCTTCGATTTGGAGGAACTTGTTGATGCCGAGGTTGTTGATGAAGCGTTCGAACCGTTGGAGGTGGATCTGGAATCTCAGGTGGCCATGATCATGAACTCTTCCGGCACTTCCGGTCTTCCCAAGAGCGTTGAATTGACTTACAGAAATATAACCACGATCCTTAGCAACGCTTGGTAATAATGTCAATAATGACATTTTAAATGTCAGTTGATTAACGTTTATCTTTGTAGGCATCCGAATTGCTTGTACAAAAGCCCTAAAGACACGACCGTATCTTTTTGTCCGTTTTATCATATTTCCGGTACTATTGTATCCATGCTGACCATGATTTCCGGGATGGTTTCGGTAATCATGCCCAAATTTCACGGTAAAAAGTATTTAGAGTTGATCGATCAACATCGAGCAACGCTTTTGATGATGGTGCCACCCATTGCCGATTTCCTGGTGCAATCGCCCCTCGTTGCCGACTTCAAATTGGATAGCGTCAACGATGTTGTCTGTGGAGCTGCGCCTCTGGCTACAGAAATACAAAATGTTTTATCAAAAAGGTAATGGTTATCAATTTAATTTACAGGTAATTGTATTGTTTTTATATTCTAGGTTAAATGTCAAGGTTAGACAGATGTACGGTTTGACAGAAGTCACCGGAATCACCACTTTGACACCTGTCACTGGAACGTCAAAAATTGGAGCTGTGGGTAAAGTGGTTCCAGGCATCATCGGTAAAATCAGTCCGGTGAAAACGGAAGTTCCGGAAATGTCGGAAGCGTACACTTTGGGCGAAATTTGCTTCAAAAGTCCGGCCGTCATGAAAGGTTACCTTCTCAATAAAGCAGCGACCGAAGAGATAATCGATGATGAAGGTTTCTTACACACCGGAGATTTGGGGTACTGCGACAGCGAGGGATATTTCTACGTCATCGATCGTCTGAAGGATCTGATCAAGCATAAAGGCTTCCAAGTGAGTTAACTTTCAAAGTTGGTTAATGTTGATGTTAAATGTGTTGCCTATAGGTTCCACCGGCGGAACTTGAGGATCTGTTGAAATCCAACCCGGAGATTCACGATGCTGGAGTTGTCGGAAAACCTAATAGAAGAACAGGTGAAAATCCGGTGGCTTTCATTGTCCTCAAACCCGGATCCGAAATGTCAGAAGAAGAGGTGAAAACATTCATTTCCGGTAAGAATTGCAATTTAACTTTATAAATTTTATTAATTAAAATCTTACGTTTAAGATCGATTGAGTCGCGAGAAGCATCTGCACGAAGTTCACTTTGTCGAAGCATTACCCAAGAACTCCACGGGGAAGACGATGAGAAGACAGATCAGGGAAAAACTCGCTGCTATGGAAAATAATAAAATCGTTTAAAAAATAATAATTTATTTAATAAATCACGAAAATCTGAACCCTTCATAAATCAAAGTCAACGTTGATTAAAAATAAATGATGAATCGACAGACATGAAATACCAGAACCCATCAATGTCACACGAAATAATTATATATAAAAGAAGAAAGATTTCCTCGAAATACACCATTTTACAATGAAATACTTCCTTACATCATTGTTTCTTGTTACTGGAATTATTGCTTTTCCTAATATCGAATCATGTGAGTGTTAACGAAATGTTAATTTACACTAATTAGTCATTTACTTTAAGATAATAAGAGTAAGTTGCAAAAGGAATTTGGTGGAAATTTGCATCGCGCCATCTACGATATAACCCATGGATTTCCAGCTACGAAATTATCAATTGTATTCGATAACACGACAGGTTACAAAAAAATTAGGCAACTTAAATTACGTTTACGTTAATTGCGTTGCATTTCAGATGATCTATTTGTAGGTTATCTGAGCCAATATTTACTTATGAATGATATAAGCATTTCCTTACATAATATAACCAAAATCGAAGGTTTAGATGAAGTAACTAAAATTTAGTATTAAATATTTTCGAATTATAATCTTGTTTTTTTTCGTAGTATTTCAATTACCTAGGGGATATTGTGAACGGTAACTATGATTTACACACCCTTTACTTTTGCAATCACAAAATGGCAGAGCACATCCTGCTTGAGGTTAGTAAGTTTTGAAGTAATTAAAGTTGTCTACATCATTTTCATTTTAGCTTTACGACAGTCATCTAGTGAGGAACAATCTGGTGTTCATGTTCTATTGGGGCAATAAAAAGATGTACAGGTATTTCCAGCGCGGAATGCATCGTAACATGAAAATCATAGTGATTACCAATCCACGAGATGGCGCGTAATATTTTTATCATTTACTGTTGCTAATCCATTTAGGTTTTATAACAGTTATAGGTTATACTATAATCAGGCAACCTCATACAAGATACACCATCTGGATATGTATAATTGGTGGATCGAGGGTAAAGGTTTGTTCCATCACCCGACTCTTCCTAAAACGGTCAACGTTTTCAAGAACTTCAACGCTAGATTAATTTACGTCCCTGTAATTCACGTACGTATATTTCTTTTTTTTTGACATTTTTTTGACGTTTAAAACGTGAATTTTTGGCTGATATTTAAAAGGTTAAGTTTATATTTCAGAAACCACCTTGGCACTTCGTGTTTTACACCAACAACAGTTTTCACGTGCAAGGAGGAAGGGACGATAAACTGTTGAAACTGTTGGCCGAAAGATTGAATTTTCGTTTCGAATATTTCGATCCTCCGGAACGTATACAGGGCACGTCTTTCAATGCGAACGGGACATTCGATGGGATTCTAGGGTTGCTATGGGAACGGGTTAATATTTGACGTAAATATATATATTTTTTTTAATAAAGTATTTTTGGATTATTTTTAGGAAGCGGAATTCTTTATAGGAGATTTCGCTTTGACGCACGAACGGTTCAAGGTCGTGGATTTTACCTTTTTGACGTTAGCTGACAGCGGAGCATTTGTCACACATGCGCCGAGCAGATTGAACGAAGCGTTGGCGCTGATCAGACCATTCCAATGGGAGGTTAGAAAAATTTATACCAACTTCAAAAAAAAAAGTTACTAAATTTTATTTGTTCCAGGTTTGGCCAGCCATAATAGCGACAGTTCTAATATCCGGTCCCGCTTTGTATGTGATTACAGTGGTTCCAAACCTGTGGTATCCCACTTTCATTATCAGAGATCACATGCGGTTGCTCTTCGATTGCTCGTGGTATACAACCGGGATTTTCTTAAAGCAAAGTTGGTTGCACAAAATACGCTATCTTTATTTTTAAAATAACAAACATTTCTTGATCAGCCGGAAAAGAACCCGGGGATAGTCACAAGTGTCGTTTCTTCATTATACTGTTGGCAGTATCTGCCACCTACGTCATAGGTGACATGTATGCAGCCAACCTTACTTCATTGCTCGCAAGACCTGGAAGAGGTATAATCTCTAATGAATAATAACATAGTAAAATATTTACAACTTTATTTCCAGAGAAAGCCATAAACGATTTACGCCAATTGGAGGAGGCCATGTCAATGAAGAATTACAATTTGATGGTGGAAAAGCATAGTTCCAGTTACAGTTTACTTGAGGTAAATAACATACAAAAAAAATAAATTAAAAATAACAATATTTTTTTTAGAATGGAACCGGCATATATGAAAGACTTTGGAAATTAATGAACGAACCTCTTAGGGGTGATTTCTTTGTGGATTCAGTTGAAAAAGGAGTTATGCTCGTTAAAGAGTTATCAAACATAGCTGTGATGGCCGGTAGAGAAACACTGTTCTTCGACATCCAAAGATTCGGTAAATCAAATGAATATTTCGAAACATTAAAGTTACTTGTATATTTTAAGGACCGCAAAATTTTCATTTGAGCGAAAAATTGAACACAGCCTACTCGGCAATTGCTCTTCAACAAGGATGCCCATACAAGGAGAATTTTAATAAAATGTACGAGTTTTTATAAGTTTTAACTAATAACACTAATACGCCATCTATTGGTATACGTTTCGTAGCTTGATGGGAATATTCGAAGCGGGGATTCTGACTAAGATGACCGAAGACGAGTACGAGACGTTCGGTAAGCAGCAAAGTAAATCGTACGACCAGAAACCGGAAGTCGATGGTGGCGCCAACGAACAAACAGATATACAAGAATCTTTGTTACCCACTAATCTAAAAGAAAATAGGAAGGCCGCTAAAGCCAATGAGGATAACGAAAAACTGCAACCAATCAACATCCGCATGCTGCAAGGAGCTTTCTACCTACTTTGCATTGGCCACACCATTTCCGGTAGGAATTTTCAATTTTTGACATTTGACAATTTATTTATCAAAATTCATTACAAAAATTTGACATTTGGAAAAAATAAAATTATCTTGTCAATAATATAATTTAAACAAGAAAGTTGCGTAAAGAAAATGCATTATAGAATTTGCTTATTAATAATTACAATTATGAAAAATATTGTAAAAATAATAGGGGATGTTTTGTTTTGATGTTGGTTATACTTGTTTCAAAGAATAATACATAAGAGGTCCCATGGTGTAATGGTTAGCACTCTGGACTCTGAATCCAGCGATCCGAGTTCAAATCTCGGTGGGACCTGCGTCTGGCAAGACTTTTTGTCACAAATTTTACTAAAATATATTTTTTTGTTGTCCACCCTTATACAGCTTTAGTCTTAGCTATCGAGGTTTTATATAACGGACAGGAGAGGAAACGCAAGAAGAGGAATTGCAAGAATATCGTTTTCTTCGTGAGGCTGCGAAAGAGGGTGCGTTTTTGGCGCACGAGGGCCGCAGTATCAATGCGCACGAGATTCAGGAAGGCCATGAATGATGCAATCATTGCCACACTCGAATATACAGAGTGATCAATAAATAATGATTATGCAACTATATTTACACAATTACATAATTATATAAAACACAATGTTAACTTGAAACTTTCTATTTAGAGAAACTTGAATTTTACAAGAAACTTCAATTAGTAGATGAAATAATATAGAGAAAATATGATGCAACCAACTATACGTTATGAAAAATGTCGAAATTAGCGACACCATGGTACTGATGGTTCACTTGCAAACTATCTGATAATTTCGCATTGAAAGCGTATTGTTATTACTAAATAAATTAAAATTCAATAGACTTACCGTTTCTTAAAATAATCCTGAAATCTTCAATTCCCATTCTTTCAATTGTAAATTTCGGAAACTTCACGCTAGTCCATTTTAAAAATGGCCACGTCAGACAGAATAAACAAACAAAAGAAAATCATCACCAAGGTTACATTTTGTTGCAATCTTTCTTCGCATTTTTTTTTACAACGCCATAGTTTATTGCGAATACAATAATACAAGTTTTTTTTATTATTATTATTATTTACATATACAAAGTACTCCAAAAAAAAATCATTTACTCTCTTACGATCATCAATCCTCCCTGGAAATCAGTTTTTTTTTTAAATATCTTTTTTTTTCTCATTTTAATATTTATTTATTTTTTTGTTACATACATATATATATATTTGACAATATACATACATACTGGACAGAATTTAACAACAAATATTTGCATCTCGTCGTATCCGCGAAACGAAAAATAAAAACAACAAAAAAAAATTGGATAGAGAAACAGAAAAATAATTACAGAGTAAAAACAGTCAAACAAAACACTTAACAATTAATCAATTAACGGGTTTAGCCTAAAACTTTATACAAGAGGGGGGAGGCTTGGAAATAAAGAACAAAAGAAAATGATAATAATAAAAGAAACACGCATTCGTCTTACAGCGAATTAAGTGTCAATAAATGATTTCCCAAGTAATAAATAAACAACAATATCTCTTATTTTTATACACATATTTCTTTTCTTCATACATACATATATCTCCGTATATCTATATATATAGAAGTAATATAACATATTCATTCATTTATTTATATAATATATATTTATTAATTACCACAAATGAAACGATAAAATCCCTAAATGTTAATATTATATTATATTTTTTTTTGTAATATATATATATTTATATAAATCTTTACATTTACAATTATTTAGAGTTTTTTTTTATATATATACCTCGGGCTAAGCGAAGACGTCGGACCCGGCGAACTTCCGCGAAAACTATAAACTCACGCGGGGGGAAACAACATTACTTCACTCAACGTCTTCGGGGATTGTCTTTTCGTTATACTTTACACTCTCTCTCTCTCATATGCAACTCTACATACCAGAAAGTCGGGAAAAGTCGAGGAAAGTCGCCGGGCCTTCGTTCGCGAATTAATAAAAACATAATGTATTCATGTAACAAGAAAATGGAAAAAACACACTTAAGGGGGGGTGTTGTGGATCGAGGGGATGTGCGGATAACGAATACATTTTATAAAATCAGATGACAACCTAAGGAAACGAAAAGTCCCCAAAATAATCAGAAACGTCGCCAAGTAATGATATATGTACATGTGTGTGTATATATCGTTTATATCAAATAGAGAGAGTCAGATTGTGTCATCATCATCTTCATCATCAAGTGTACGCGCGAGAAATTTTCCTAAATAGTGTGTGTAATTTTGTTCATATTTTTTTACCATCGTTTTTTTTTTGTTATTTATTCGAAAATATACTTTATATTTATATAAGATATAAAAAAGATTTGAGCTATCATTTGTTTTTTTTTTATAGTACATATACATTTTTTTAAACCACATCCACATTCATTTATTTATCTTCATTTGTTATTTATTTTTACATATATATATATAATTTATTTATTTATCTTTTGTTTTTATTTAGTATATTGACATTAGATTATAAATTTGTATTTAGATCGCTACGGAATATTTTTTGTTTTCTTTTTTGGAAAATAATTGCAGCTGATATTTGCAAAAATGTGTATTTTCATTGGACAGCAAAAACAGTATTTTTTTAAAATTTTACTTTGTAGATGGTTCGTAGATGGCGTTTGGAAAGTTTTCGATGATAAAAGCAATTGTCAACGAAAAAATGGCAGTTTCCGTGGCGCAGTCGTTTCCGGTTCCATTCACTGTCGGGAACGTCAAATGAGAGTTACCATGACAACTAAATTTTACAATAAAATCACAACCATTGTTATTAAAAAAAATTACAAAACAAAATCGCAAATTGATATTATTAATATCTTGTTAGAAAGAAAAATTTAATTGCATTTCTTTTGAGCTATTCACAACCATTGTTTTATTTTATTTATTTCGAATGGATATACGTGCTGATTGTTCATTGTTCACTTTCGATTGTTTCTAGTGTTGCCATTTGAACGAAATCAGTAAACAGATGCCGGAAATTAATTTAAAAAATTGAACGGATTTTGAAGCCTCGAAAAAATATTAAACCCAATTCTCAATATATCGCTCAGGTACGGCCCTCTACGGTTCATATTCATGATAGTTTCGGACATTAGATAATTCAAATTTCGCGTCAATCACCGCTAACATCGACCACAGCTAAACCTAAGTTATTTTTTGTAGTGCAATAATATTTTAATATGTGTGCTTTAACTATATTCTAATGTTTTATTAAGTGGATAAACAGAATATGGGGCTTTTTTTTATTCTTGGTTAACTTTTGATTCGTTGTCCTGGAAACCGTTGACTGGCTCGCAATTGTTTCTTATGTTGTTATTTTTAACCCCGCAAACACAAACAAAAAGTATATAGGTTAGAAAAAAAATATGAATATTTCTTATATGTACAAAATATTAAATAATTGATTGTATATTTTTCTAAATATACCCGGTGATTGGACGCTTTCACAACGAAAAGAAACTTGATTTTCGCATCTTTTTTTTACACACACATTTAATAACTATCATTAATATAATTATAATGATTTTTTTATACCTTATTGCATGCATACATAGCCCAAATTAATCAATTGAATAATCGGTAGGTCAGTTTGCATATGACTAATAGATGGTGCATAAATCGATAAACTAAAAAATACGAATTAAACCAAGAATATGCAAAAATTTCTATTGATGAAACAATCGATGAGTTTAGTGTATAATTAGGTAATAGATATTGCAAAATTCAACAAACTACGAATATTGATATGATTGGAAGCATTTAAGGAATTATTGCATTTAAAAAAAGTTAACGAAGATTATTTATATTATTTTGTTTGTATGGAAGAATGTCTTTTATACGTCAAGTCTAATCTTTAAGGAGGAGTAAGTTGGGTTGCCTAGGCGGATTCTCAACAAATCGGAATCGTACTTAAACGAACTTAACTTAGGTAAGTTGATTAGACTTAGTGAGCAATCGAAGGAAAGGGGTTGCGGTTTCCTAACAAAACACGTTTCTATTAATAATTTTTATCTTGAGCAAGAACAGTGTATATAAATATACGTTTTTTTTTGGCACACGCAAAAATTCATTGATTCGAATTTCAAATAAATAAATTAGACTGAGAAAGTTTTTTTTTGTTTTGAGCAAGAAATTTATAATTATTAATTATTATTAGTAGTAGTTTTAATAATGAAAAAAAGTGTCGATTGTTTTTTTAATTTTGTATATGTAAATATAACCTCTTAAATAATGAAAACAATTCGTTTACAAAAAATTGTATTGAGCAAATCTTTTTTGGCACAAAAATTAATTAGAAAAAAAAAATGAAATTAAAAACAGTTGGTATCTTATGCTTTGTACTCGATCAAAAGTTTCCTTAAAATATATGTTTGTATGTTGTTTTCTTTTTATTTGTACTTAAATAATGAAAAACGTTTTTTTTTTCTTCTCTGTATCATCGTCATTCATATTATCGGTTGTCTCTTAACCCCCCAGCGCAGAAAGAAAACAACAATAGGCAACCCATTAAGCTTAGGTAACGAAACGTTAGGCCATTGCACTTATTAGTTTTTGTTTTATAACGTTAGGCAAACCGCGATGCATTGTACACACACACATGGTTATCAATTTTTTGTTGCAGTTGGCATCACCAACTTTCAAAGAAACAAAAACTAAATAATAAAAGAACGGCATCTCCGCCTATTTACAAATATACAAAGCGCTACCAACTAAATACACCGGAAATCGAGTTTTGCGTCATTTACACTTAAGTACTTTTGATTGTTTTTACTTTATACACGTATCATATATATATATTTATTTACTTACAATTAGTATATTTATAAAAAATCACGAGTGAAGTGTCAAGTTGCATGTTTTTACCTTTTCTTTCTTTTTTTCATACTGTCTACTTTGAACTACCAGAGTTTCAACATCATCTCTTTAGGCCGAAAATATTTCTTCTTCTTATTATTTTTTTTCTTAGTAATTTTTTTTTAGTTTAATTTTATCAACAAAAAAAAAGAGGAAAAACAGAAAACAATCTTAATTATTTGTTTTGTTTTCACACTGACTTAATTAATACAAATATGTATGTTATATTAAATATATCAACAACGATTAATTTTACTTCACTTTACGTGTAATAATTATAATAATTGATAGGATTCGTCGACGCGTAAAATGTTGAAATTCGAAATTTCCCGCGCGAAAAGAAATATACAGAAACGTAAAAATATTTAAAAAAAAAAGGAAAATCCCTAATTCCCACTTTACATGAACGGACAACATCGATTTATTATACTTAATTATTTTAGATTTTTATTTATTTTCTTTTAATGCATCTCTTCGATTTTTAAAACCTCGTCTGTAAAACAAGTGGATTGTCATATTAATTTTATTTCCCCCATCATCAACTTCTTCTTTTTTTGTTTATTTTCTTTTTTAATTCAATATTTCCCCCGCAAGAGAGCGCAGAGAAACATAACGCAACGAAATTCACTAGATTCATATACATATACTCAACATGTACAAATATTTCCTCTCCTTTCAATACACATATATATATATATATATATATATTTAATTATTGATAATAATATAGTTTTATTATTATTTTTTCTTCAATATATTTTCATTAGTTAATAGACTTTTTTCTTGTTTAAAAAGATCACAACACAGAGTTCCTTACGATTAATTATTATTCATTTAAGATTTCTATTACCAACCCTCTCAAATATTTGTTTAAAACTCCCCCAGATTGAGCGGTACCAACCATTTGATTATTCGTTTCCCCGTACCAACTTTTCTCATTATTTTTTTTTATTCCGCAGTTTTCTCGGTGCAAACCGAACTGTCAAAATGCACGAAACAAAGTATGTACAGTTGTTTCCACCCTGCACCATTTGTTTCTCTAAAGTGGGGGGATGAAAACGTAAAAAACACAACCCTCGCTTATCGCTAAAAATTCTCTTAAATACGTATTATTTTTTTCACTTAATTACTTATGGCCATCAATACTAATATTACATGATATATTATTATTTTTTAAATTTTTCTCTCGTTTGTTTATATATTTTTTTTGTTTGTATTTTTGGCTTAAACCAATCCGCTTTGATCCAACGCACGTTTTCGTTTGTTTCACTTGAAAAACAATAGCGCGATACGTTGCGTGGTAATAATCTTTCTTGAGCAAAAAATGTTCTTCCTCTTTTTCTCTACACACATTATTAATATTATTATTATATTATGTTTTTAAATACTTTTTTTTTTTCATTTTAGTGTCTCACTCGACAATCGAAAGGCACTAACGTTACTAAATTTGATCAATTAAAAACGTTTTTTGTTATTTGCTTTGATTGAATTGTTTTGATTTGATTTCGTTTAGTAACGCAACACAACCCCTAAATTTTCATATCAAATAGTTTTTTTTTTGATTTTTTGTTTTCATAAATTTTTGATATCTATGTTTGTTCTTTGCGCGCGCTTAATTTAAATAAATGCAGGAATTAAATGTTCGAAGGGGGTGGAAAAAACAATAACGGAAACGTAATTTCCGTTGTTTCGAAGTTAGGTAAGTACTAATAGGTAGAAGTCTACTTGTCTTATCCGGATGCTTCCCGTTCGTCATTTGTTGTTGTTTCGTTGCTACGCATCGAATGGACTCGGCACGGAGTCTAAGGAGGACGATGACGACGACGAGGTGGAAACGGAAGTGGATGAGGAGACGATCATCGGTTGTTCGGTTGTACGGTTCGCCGCCTCTTTGCGACGCGTCGCCGCCGTTTCCGCATCCGGTGGACGGTGGGACTTCATATGCGCGCTGCGGCTCTTGATCTTCGTGAATACTCTGCACATGCACAACAATCCAGAGACGTATAGAAAACGGACGCAACAAACGGTACAACATGAATACAGGGGAGAAATGTAAAAAAAGGGGGAAAGTACATAGAAAAGCGTACAGTTAGAACGGAAATCGCAATAGACAGAGACAGCAAGTTGAGTAAATTTTGGAACGTGTGTGATATGTTCGTTGTTGCTGTTGTGTGTTTGTTTCGAAGCAATTTCATGCGTTACAGACGACACCAGAATAAATGAAAATAGAAGTGTTCGATAGGAGCGAAAGGTAGCGCTGCGGTATAAAAAGTTCGGTTGTAGGCAACCGGATATGTGCAAATATTAATTAATAATTGATTGAAATTTATAACTTTCGTTCCTATGAAAATGCAAATAACTAAAAAATGGATTCCGTTCAATGGAATTTTCTTTTTTTTTTCGTATAATTTACAGTTTAATATTAAAAAGCGACTAAAGAACGGACAATGATGATTACATAGAACGTGGAAATGCAAAAATACATAAATGGTAGGAAGAAATTTCAAGAAAAATAAAACATAAAAGAAAAATATATAGCAAACAAGAAACACGTAAGTTGCAAAATTTACCTTTCGTCTGTGTCTTTACTTTACTGCTTATTTGAAGGAGTTGGTGTGCACTTACTTCCCGCAGATCTTACAGGGGTAGTCTTCGTGGGAGTCGGTGTGGCAGAGGACTGTTTTATGATGTATTTGCGTCGAAGACGTCACAGACGTCTTCCGCTCTGACACCTGCTGTTGCTGGTAGTGATTGTTTCCATGGTGATGGTGAATATGCGTGGGAGTCGGAGATTGCCGCGAGTGTGCGCGAATGTGGCTGTTCATCGCGGCTCGCGTATGAAAACTCTGCAAATTTGAAGAAATTTGACGTTAATACGAGATATTCAATTACGAGAATCGATGGAATTCGTGTCTTACGGCCGAACAATCCTGTATCTCGCATACGAATGTTTTGTGGTCTCCCATCACCTGTGGAAAAAGAAAAATTATTTTAAAAAATATGTAAAGTAAATCATGGATAATCTCACCATCATTTTAACGTCCTCGTCGTAATCGTGTTTGAAGATGTGCGGTTGCCTACGCTCGCGGCCCGCCTTCAATCTTCTGTACTCGTCGGTGCAGACCTTTTTCCACATGTAATAGAATTGCACACACTGCTTCACTGTTTTGCTGGCAACCTTTAATTTAACAAAAAAGAACGAACCAAAATTATAGTTGTTTAATTTATGTTGGTAGTAAAGTAAATTATGCACCTCTTTGGAAATCAGGAAGAAGTCTTTGTCGTGTTTCTGAAGTGCCAGATGGAAAATTTCTGTTTCCGACGCTGTCCATTTGTCGCTCTCCGAGTACTGGTAGCAAAGGAGCGGATGGTCCGATGGGAGAGACGGTGTTGGTTGCATCAGTTTTAGCATCGCTTCCTGTTGGTGAATTTACATATTTTAATCTATTCAAATTGAAATGTTGTTGGTGTATATTTACGTGAATGTTGCCGCCGCACATGTGCAGTAGGTGGATGGCGTATTCCTGATTCCTACCGCCTCCTGGGATGGCGGCGCAGCAGGCAAAGTCCAGGTACATGTCAACTGTCATACGAAACAATTACGTAATATTAATATTCTGTTGCACGTTTGGTTGCATACCGTCGGTACCTTCTGCGTCGGTGCAGCCGGCTATGCCGGGATCCCACAGGAGGTCCTCGTGACTCCTGTCGCGGGTGACGCGATTACGGACGGGCCGGAATGGGGGCACCGCGCACTGGAACTGCGGTCCGACGTTGACGTGCGGCGTCGAGTCCGTCTCTGGGGGCGTCGGCGACGACGACGACGATGTTGACCGATCCAACGCCATCTCCAGGCCATCATCTAAATAGAAAAGGAAGAATTAATTTAGCAGAGTGGCGGCACGGATGACGCAGCAATCGGTGATTGGCGGAGGCCACACACCGACGAGCGCTCCGCTTCACACATCGAAAACACACCGTTCTTGGACTTTTGCTTTAAAAAGAAGTAGAGACCTGATCCAGGGCGGCTAGGGTTGAGGATCGGTTGCGGTGTGTACGTAGAACACTGCTGCAGATGCTGCTGCTGTTGATTCTGTTGCAGAGGAGGATGGTGACGACTTCGAGTCGATCGTAACCTGCTCTGATGGGGCGGCTGCAGCGGCTCGACTCGAGGCCTCTTCCTCGACGCTCTCACAGGACTTGCAGGTGGAATCCTGCGGATTGAATTAATTTTTTTTTTGATAAGCTTTGTACACTCGTCACAATGTGATAGAACGTACGTGGTTGGACTGAGGAAGACCTGCTCCTGCTCTTGCAGCTTCGGAGGTCTCTGTATCACCGGCTGCTGCTGCTGAATCTGCGCCGGTTGTTGTTTAACAGTTGTTGGCATGGCGATGGTCTGCAAAACTTTTGCGTTTTGCGCGATGATTGGTGTACCGGTGAGCAAGATGTTCTTCGTATGAAAAGCAGTAGGTCCTGTTTGTATAAACTTTATCTCTCCATTCGTTTCCACCAATATACCCGTCAAATTCGGACTGTTGAAGTCGATGAAGCCATTACTGATCACCTTCAACGGAAGTCCGTTAAACTCGAAACGCTTCTTAGCGTTGAAATCTTTCGGACTACTCGAAAGAAGAGGATCATCGGAATTGGGAAGCATCTGCGATTGAAGAGTGTATTGAGGAAAAACGTTAGGGATGAAGGTCTGAGGAGAAGGAACTGTTGATGTTGGGATGTTTGGTGATGGAACTGGTGTTAGGAGAGGAGATTGCGGCGGAGGAGAGTTCGTTAAAGATGGATACAATTCATCAGCGGCGATGCTTTCACCAGGTAACACTTCTTCGAGAGCTTCTTCGACTTCAGCCGAGGTTGACATGGTGGAGGTGTAGAATGCCGCGGAGAGCGGTGAAGATGCTTGCGGCGGCTCCACAAAGTCATTATGCTTCGGCGAAACCATCGGCATGAGCGAGTTATGTGCGAAGCAAGGGCTTTGACCCTCATGACTCGCAGGAGGTGTTGGATATGCGAATCCAGGAGAATCGTGCCTGATGAGAGGCGACTGCAGCGGCGATTGCGTCGGTAATGACGTGTGCGGTGAGTTAGAGTATTGTATAGGAGATTGCGTGTGATGGTAGTTTGGAGAAGGCAGCTCTAGGTTACCGCTCGAGTGGTAAGTGCTGAACTCCGCTAAACTTTCTGGAAGTGGCGAGTCCAAAACGGCCTGAAGATCCTGATTAACTTGACCCGCTTGATAAGGGATGGTCGAGTGAACTACAGAAGTCGCATAATCTAACGCCATCTCTTCGCTCTGATCAAAAGTCTCCGTTTGGAATTGTATCAGCTGCTGACTCTGTAGAAGCATCGTATCCTGCACTTGTGTGAAAACTTCATCTTGCAGACTCGGACTGATGTATCCTCCATCATCCGATTGGTATGCTAAAGTGAAGGTGGACTCTCCGGTGCTCTGGAATTGTATGATCTGACCTGGATCCGAAGTTGTCCGTTTCACTATTCGATTCGTTTCCATCGCTCGCTTATTGAGGATGAGGTCGGCAAGGGCGTCTGCCGCCTCTTGCTGTTGCTGCTGCGTCTGGTAGTGATGCGTGTGCGTCTGCAGGACTCGGGGCATCGTGAAGGAGACGTCTGCGTCGGAATGTCTGCGGGCTTTGTCGTGTGCAGGTGGTGCAGGCACCACGAACGATGTGATCTTCGTATCCAAATCGGTCGAGGAATGCACGGTTAGTGGGAACAGAGGCGGCGCCTTTCCCAACGCCGTCGTCGACGTCGTTGTCGTCATCGTCGTGGTGGTCGTAGTCTCCTCGCCGGATGGCGTTGCCATCGCAGAAGCGGTGACCACGGTCGATGTGCTCGTTATCCGTTTGCTGATAATCTTCTCCTCGATCAGCGCCCTCACGCTGACACTCGCAGTCTGAAGCGGAGGTCCGGAATTATCCTTCTTCTCGCACTTTTTACTGTCCGCATCCTGTATTCACATTCGAATCCAATTACAAAATATTCATTTTTTTAAGTTCTAGAAATTAAGTATAGATGTCACAGTACAAATTAACGAAAATTTCCAATAAAACCAATAAACCAATAGGGTCAATCAAAATACCAATTAATTACTATAAATATTTAAAAAAAACACATTTGTATGTGTATGCGAACTATATGTAAAATATTTTATATTTACCTTTTTGAAGTAACCTCCATGAAGACGCATGTGTCCATTCAGAGCCGGTATATTTTTGAACTTCCTGTGACAGAGATTGCACTCGACTGGTTTCTGGTCGGCCTTTGCAACCGTCGTCGTGCTCGTCGCATTACTGCTGGAGCTCACCTTGGAACTCGTCGACGATGATGTCGTACTGGACGTCGAACTGTTGCTGTTACTTGACCCTTTGTTCGAACTCTGAACACAATAAAACAAAAATTAACAAATCAGCTATATTGTGCATTTTTATAATGGTGAGGCGAGAAGCGATTGTTACAGCATTTTCAAAAGCGCCGACCGATCAACAGCAACATCGAAACGCGATCAACAGTTTATATAAAAAAAAAACGGAGAGTGCACTTTGCGATGTATATACAAACAGCCACGCGATCTAGAAATAAGGGTAACAGATTTCGAACTAGGACACTTATTTTTCTCTTGGATCATAACGTTACAAAAACGCTTTTTTATGTGAGCTTTACTTTCTACATTTTCTAAAATTATTTATCAAATCATTATAAATTCTTAGTTGCTATTTTTTTTATTCAAATGTCAAATTATTAAGACGTCAAAATTTTAGGTTAATAATGACAAGTGAAGTTTATTTTTAGTTTGCTCTTTTTTCAACCATTTAAATTTATTTTTCAATTTTGTGGGATACTTTGGAATTGGCTTTTACCCTTTTTCATTATCATCCACCTGTGAGCCGAACTGACCTGTTTCTAGGGATTTGATCCACCACTTTACCTCAATCCCAACAGAGGGAGATAGGATTAATTGTGGAATTGATGGTGTTGGTTGATCAAACCGATGAATGACCAATACAACAAGCCTATGTACAAGCCTCGCCCTTGCACAATCACTATCTCCTTCCCATCTAGCATGTACTCTCAGTCCCAAAACATCGCCAAATCCTCCCTTTGGTGCATTAATAATAGCAGCAACAATAACAGTAATCGCCCGTCGGATCCGTCTTTGAACGACCCGGGGATCGATGCGATCTGACCCATACAACACACAATACAACAGAATACAACACAACACTCGCATCCATCCGACAATGCCTGCGGCGTGGAGCGTTTGCGGCCGACGGCGAAATTTCATTATGATATTAATTAAATTTAAATTTAATTAACGCTTCCGTTTAATGAGCCGCAGGTAAATTCGATCGGATCCAATTAACCGCTACGTGTTTGCGATATGAGAACTCAGATTTTCTGTATGTGAACGGCATATAACAAAACATAAAATTTTAAAAAAATGTTTAAAAATATGACATTAACATGGCAACAACTATGTAAAATGCATAAGAAACAAATTGACATGCGTCAAAAACTAACTGTCAAAGAGAACAATTTCATTTTTTAATTGGATTTACACTGTATGTGACAGGCAACACAATTGTCATTTGGTTTTCAATGTGTCACATTAAAATTAACGTCAGAGCAATTCATATTATTGTTTCTCTTTTCTCATCGTTTCTAATACGATTATGCGAGAACTCGTCGAAGCGGGATAAGTTTGGCAATTGGTGTTTTGCGTGTGGGAAGGCAATTAATTTCCATCGCTTTTGCATGCTGGTCCGATGCGCCAACTCCGTTGCACACACTCAACCATCTATGTTCAATTTCTGTATTAGTCTGTGTATGTGTGTTTGCTTTAAATGGGGGTTGAATTTTGCTACTAAGTGAACATTTTGAATAATGAATTCCCATTTCTATTGGCACAACACAACTTTCATGGAAATTGGATGCGAAACATCAAACGGCGTCCCAAATGGAAATTGAAATTTCGTATGCTCACACACACACATATATACAGATCTCTATATATACAGCATTCGCGCTACCAGCCACTCAACCAGACCGTGTACTCACACAAAGGATGGAAACGGGAATCAAAGAGCAAAAAAAAACGCAGAGTATAAAATAAAAGGGTGTAGTAGTAATATATGGACTGACCGATGAAGCCCTCTGGCTTTTGCTGGAGCTTTTGCTCGACGATTTTGACCTGGAGGATTTCGATGGTGCGTGATGCGGCTGCGGCTGCGGCTGATGGCCATGCGACTGCCTCTGAGTTTGCTCCATGATCTGATGTATCAGGTCGAGTTGCTGCTTGGTGAGGCCGTCGTTATTGCCGCCGCTTCCGTTTACGCTCTGCGAAATGTAAAAATCTGATTAGATTAGTTTTAATTTGGATTGTTTTTTTATACCTTTACTGGTTCTGTTGCCAGCAGTTGCTGAAGATGGCTCTTGTTGGAGTTTGTGGAGCTAGTGGAGGTGGTCGGTGGAGGTGCGTACTGGATGCAGCTAGATCCGTGCGGAGAAGCTGCGTCTCCTGCTGCTGCTCCCTGCGCAGGTGACAGGGAGTTTACGGTGGTTGATGTGGACGTTGTCTTCGAAGCTGCTGCGGTCGTCGATGCAACCGACGGCGAAGATCTAGGCGACGTCGTCGTCGGAGATGCGCTCGACGTGCTCGTAGTCGTCGTCGCCAAGGTAATGCTCGACGTCGTCGCCGTTGTCATCGTCGATGAACCTGCAGAGGTTGAGGTACCTGAGGAGAAGGTCGGTGGCGACGGCGTCGACGATGAAGATGATGACGATGACGACGAAGATGATGACGAGGACGAGGAAGACGACGATGACGAAGAGGAAGACGACGAGGACGATGACGACGAAGACGACGATGAAGAGCTGTGATGGTTCTCCGTGTGTCTTCGGAGCGATCGGGCGTCGCAGTACGACTTCCCGCATCCTTCGGCCTTGCACTCGTACGGTTTCTTGTTCCGATGCGTCAGCATGTGACCATTCCTGAATATACAAAACGCAATTTATTAAATACACTATATTCAAATTACAAATAACTCATAAAAATCATATATATTTTTAAAGTAATTAGAAACGCCTATACCAGCATTAGCAAATATTGATGAAATGACATGTGTCAAAAAAGGCAATGTCAAATTTATCCAATTAGATTCACTCTAAAGTGACATAAATGTCAATCAAATATGGTAACTGTATCAAGAGTGATGTCCAGTTAACTATCTTAGGGATGTTTATATCTCTAGCGTATTCGTAGTTGCTTGTAGTTATATTGAAATATATAAGTATAAATTGATTTCTAAGATGAAATATGAAAGTATATTTGGAAAAGTAATTGGACAGGTGAGATGCTGCATCGACGAGCTACATCAAAATTTCCGAAATTGGTTGGGAAACTCCATTCGGGTCGTTAGGGGCGACGATGAGAGTCGTTTGTTTAATAATTCAGGCGACTCCCGATTGTTGCGCCCGGGCGCCAGACGCGCCAATTAACAATTCGCTAATCGATAATAATTGACAATCCGACAACAGGACAATTGATAATTCAGCAGTCGCGAAACTGATTCCCGAAATCATTCGACTAATAATAAATCTTCATAGACACACACACGTACATATATAATTTGCAGTTCAATCACTCGAATTGCGTTAATTGACAACCAGACTTACAGATGGTCTTGACGTTTAAAGGCCTTCCCGCACATGTTGCAAACGTACTTCCTCTCATCGCTGTGCGTCAACTTGTGCTTCGCCAGAGCTGAAGCGTTGCCGAAAACCTTGGCGCAAACCTGAAAAGAAATAAAAAAAAACATTGTTATTTATAAACAATAAATATTTGAGGTTGGTATACCTGGCATTGCTGAGGACCCTGACGATTCGGCGAAGCCGCTTTCGGTCGGGATCTCTTCACGCTCAACTTCACGACGTCCGACGTAGATGTGGACGTAGACACGACTTTCTTGTCGTCCGTCGAGGAAACTGCAAATTGAAGAGAACAGAGAATGTAAAATTTTGTTACTGGTAAAAATATTTAAGCGTTCGTTTCCGGTTTGGCGATCTTCCGTTCCAGGTCGTGAATTATGTAACGCGCGCGTTTTCACTGTGAATGCAATCATTCCATCCTCTTCCATTTCCTCTCTTTTCCATACAACATATTCACACACTTATGCAACACATACACTATAGATGTGTGCAAATTTCGCGTTTACTTTTAGTTAGCGTGCGAAAAACTTTTTTTCATCCACGCAGCGTTTCATTTCAGTCCGGTTTAATTTAACGTGCATTTTTTTTCCTCGCTGCACGTATACGTTAAATTCAAATTAACCGCCTTGTTTGGTGCTTTCATATTTTTAAAAAATATATTTTCTGCTCCAATTTTATTAATTTCAGCGACATCTGTTAACCTAATTGCAGCACTTATTTTCACGAACGTATGCAACTTGCAATATTACTAATTTATAATTTGCTTTTCTTTATCATATACATTTTTTAAATGTTTTTTTTCTTTTTATTTGTTATATATTTATTCTTACTAAAATCAACAAAGATATAGAAAATTCAATCCATTAACTGATTTATTAAATCTTGAATTTTGTATGCAACTTGTTATACTTTTATAATATTTGATAGTTGGTAATTCTGTAAATGAAATATATTTTTCCATAAATTATATATAGTTGATGTTGATAGTTGATGATGTTCTAAATTAGTAAAATCATGCATCAACATTTCGAGTAGGCGGCAATGAGTGGATCTGTTTATAATTAGTAAGTTAAGTAGGTGTTGAAGGCAAACGAAGCGGCGTTAACATAATTATAGCTTTCGTAGTATCGTAAGTCCGTTCCCGTCTGAATGAACCTATTTGGAAAAGTATATTAAGAATCAATTGGACGTTCACATGTTCGACCTACATAAGTTTTAAAGTTAGTGCAGAATAATGTTGATGATGATGATCATCATCATCGTGAGTAGCCTCAGTAGTTGGTATGTGCATGTATTAGAGCTTCGTTCCTCGAGAGCCACTTCCGGAAATTCTCATCGTATACATTTCTTGTTGTTACCGGTATATTCCTGCAGAGGAATCGGTTAGGAGGCACGTGGAAAAACACTGAGCGCTCTCGAGTGCCACTCGCTGATGAATATTTGATTCGACGCGGATATTTCGGAGGGTTGCACCACCCCACAAACCCCATATAAATTCACTTTGGGGAAGGCCTCCCGCTCTCCTAGTTTATTTAACAGTCCGCTATTTATCTTAGCTCTTCCACTCTTCCGCTCCTCCCCAAAAACCACCCCCCAATCCACCCTTTTGCACTAATGTTGGGTTAACATTCCTACCAACCCCTCCGCATAAATATAAAAACGAAATGTACATCTCCGCTCCACGTAAATATTTAGAATGTTCTCTATTAATAAGAGGAATTCTTCGACGCGTGATGTTGGCTGTGAATAAATAAATTCCTTTTTTGTTTTTCCGTTTCCGGTGGAATTAATTAACTAAAATATAGTTTTGTAATTTTGCGGTTTGATACGCGCAACGTATGTTCCAGTCCCGGAATTAACAGATGGCAGCACACGCAAACCCCTAATTACGTACGACACCAATTATGCATTTGGTGCATCCGAACTTCAACCCTTCATCCTCTTTATTTTCGCAATTTAATTAATTGTATACATATATTATTAATGAAAATAATTAATAAGTCAACTCGAATTAGGAATATGAGAAACTTCATATCGATTGTACCCAAAACCTCCCCTCTATCCCTCCACCATTTATTTGCGGCGAATAAAATAATACGTCTCAGGGAAGATTTTTTTTTCTTGGATGCGTGCGAAGCGAAAGATAAATTTATTATTCGAAACATTCGTCTCGCGCGTTTCTGCGACGGGGAAAACCTCTCGCTCTTGGGGGGATGAAGAAAATGGGAATGTTGCGGGTTGAAAGGAGACAGAGAAAAGGAGAAACCGGCATTACTCAAAGCCCAAACAGGGAGACGAAGTATAACAAAAAAGGACACACATATATATAGAGAGATATAGCAAAAGGGGGATTTTATGTGTGTGCGGAGAAAACGAATTTTCCTTCTCAAGTGTGCGCACGCTTTATTGATTCACACAATATTTTCTCGATCCGATATATTTATTGTTTCTTTCCCTCATTCCACGATAGAAATTTATATATATATATATATATATAAAACGAAAGGAATTATTATGATTGTTTGTTTTCTTTTCTCTTCTTTCATCCCTTCAAACGAGAACTACGACCGAACGTTAAAAGCTTCGAAAGACCGGGTTTTCGTATTCCATAATCCTTAAATTCTTTTTTTTTTCAATTCAATTTCTTTGATTATTTATTGTATATATAGAAAAAAAAGCAATTCTTTTTACAGATGTGTTCATTGAGTTGCCTAATTTAGGTAAAACCAACAAGGTCGTGAGATCAAATCTGAGGTTATTATTGCTGCTTGCATGTACAAATGGTTGTATATATATATTTTGGTATAACGTGTATATCTGGTATTATAAATTACTTTTATTATATTTTCTTTAAAAAAAAAACATGTTTGTCTAGTTTTGCAGATATATAGTCACGTACGAAACGTAGAAAATCATTTATCGACCGGTTTTGCGGAGCATTGTATTGTTTCTGTAATTTAATAAGCGCAGAGTGGTAAAAATTGGTTTCTGTATTCGCGTCGTCACATCGGAAACTGTAAGGACGGTTGCGTGCACAGATATATGAAACGAGGATATCCTGAACGGAATACCAACAGAACTGTACTTATTTCGGAAATAAAAATGCGAGTGAAAAAGAGGGTATATGAATTCCGAACGTGATCTCGCCGGTTTCATTTTCCGGACGCCGGAATGTTGATCATCGTCTACTCGAGATAATCGAATCTGGGATCTAGTTAAGCAAACATGTGCCTCCTCTCACAACTGAAGATGTTTGGTTGCGATAATGTATGGAGGGTTGCTGCGATTATTGATATTGACAACGGGGAAGTTCTCCCTCTGCTACTAATGGAGTGCCTTTCAATAAACTTATTTCCTTCGGGGATTGTCAACAGAAGACTTCATCTCATAACTCAATTTTTCTACTCGCCTGCTTATCACATCAACAACAACAACAGCAGCAGCAGAAAAATACCCACACAAAAATGAAAAGAAACCGGCATCAACCTGCTGAATTTGTGTGCAAAAAAAAATAAAATAATGTATGGAATGGAGCAATCTCCGAGGGGCGAAAGTTTTCCACCCCTCGTCCCATTAAATATTCATACAGAAACAAATCAAACTTAGTGGAATTTCGTATCCGATTTACATTTATACAAACACGAATATTTCAGTGGGTAGAACATTTTCTAAACTTTTGGTTACAATTTATTTTCAGAATTTGCCGAAGAGAGGCGCTGAATAATCATGTTTAATATGTATGCAACTGTATACACGGCAATTACGTTGCAATTCGTGGGATTAGTAGGTTTCTACTTTTTGGTTGTGCATGTGTGTGTGTAGTTTTTTTTAATTAGTTTGTGGTTACGGCGGTATGAAAGGATGAAGATATAAGCCGGGAGATAACGCCGAAAATGTGGGAAACGAAGATTACGGTGGGATTGTCGCGAGCGCTTGGTAAAATAATCATGAACGGACTACGTGATTTTATTATCGGAGCACGGCCCTCGGGGTTGGTGGAGAAGGATGTTGGAGAGGAGAGACGCGCGCGCCGCCGCCCCCTGCATACGAAACTATTTCTAGTTCGATGAAAAGATACAAAACAAAAAATAATAGAAAAGAAGAGGTAAAGTCGAGTGCAGGTGGGGTTAGCGATGGGCGGGTCATCTGCGTACCTGGGTCGGGTCCTTCGTTGGGAACGCCCATGCTGTCCGAGCTGTCATTGACGAAGGGCTCAGCCGAGTTGGTGAACGTTTGCGGCGAAAGCGTCACGTCTTGTCCGGTTGGCGAATCGAACAGGTCGAAGGTCGTCGGTGTTCCTCTCGTCGCCGACGTCGCCGTCGCACCACCATCACCCTCTGCACCAACTGAAAAAAAAAGAGAAAACAATAAGAAATCTTTAAATCGCAATTGTTATTACATTCCAAATACAATTTAATAATGTTTCATATAAAATAAATAACTTCCGGTTTTTACAGGAAAATGTACTCAAATTTGTCGTATTTTAAAAAGGTTTTTTAATCGTATTTACCTATTTAAAATGCATTATATTTATAAGAATGAAAATTTCAAAAGTTAAGCTTTTGATGGATTCAGCATCATGAAATAATAAGATTAAAAATGATTACTGAACTGAAACGTATAAGCGAACTGAAGTTGTGTGAAGAGTGCGCCAAAATGCATTAGTAACAAGGACATGGAGAATAAGAAAATGAAAAAAAATATATATATGTGGAATGATCGTCTGGATCGGAGGGTGCGCGTATTTTTTTTGCTCCTCTTCTACTCTCCCATTCTTATTATTCTCGAGGCCCTTATGGTCCTGAAAGGTTTTAACTTATGAACGCGCCCAATATCGATATCGCTCCATTCCTCTGAACACCAACCCCATCATCCCTCGTCCCTCCGCCCTTGCCTCAAACTAAAAGCAGAACTTGGAAATTTACGGCCCCCGATTTCCGTTTTCGCCGCAGTTTATTACGCGTTTGGTTGCATAAGCACTTTAGCGAGATTCAGTATCTGCGATAGTTTTTTAATTGGATTCTGTTTGTTTTGATCCAAGACAAAAAAAAAACAGAATTTCAACGAATCGTTAGAAAAGATGAGAGATATGTGTGCAGAGAAGTTTCGTCTTTCGTTGGCTGTCTAATGAAACAAAAAAGCAAACAAATAAATAAGAATATGTGCACGAGAGCGAAGCGATGTTTACGTAGTCGTTATTTATCCAGGACTCTCTTTCTACCATCTTATTTATTTTTGCTTCATTACCAAGAAAACGTTCGAGTGGCTTTTATACATTCAATTCTACAGAAGGCAACGGGCATCTGACTTGAGGGAACTGTCATGAGAGTATGAGAGAGAGAGAGAGATAATTGGGTAAATATTAAATTAAACGGGGCGGGGGAGTAAACAAGAGGAACACGGAGAAAGATCGACAAACAAACGTTCGACGTTTGCAGGCAACCAGACTGTCGCAATCGAGAGGAATAAACGGATACAGTTTTAATCCCTTGGTAATGGTACAGAGGGGGTGGTTGTAGTGTTGCGAAAGCGGGGGGGTTTAGAGGGGATCAAATTAGTTTCTTAGCTCCGGCAGGAAAGGGATGAAAGAGAGATGCAGGAAGAAGTCTCGAGGTAATGCAATTAAATTGAGAAACGCTCCACTAAAAGGTTCTCCTCGCCGGGGATGAAACCCTTCAGCCAAAAATAATATAATGACGTTGAGCCGACTAAAACCCCCTTCCCATTCCAATTCCGCTCCGTGCGGAAGCGGCCCCTTGACATCCACATCTGCAAAAAAAACCTTTAATCGCCCTCCATCGGCGAACGAAGAATGAAAAAAAATATACTACGAAGTCGTAAGACGGAACAAAGAAGATTAAGCACGCTGAAATGGTCAAAGGACGGAAGAAATTTAATGAATTATCATTATCAACGTATTGATTATCGCAGAACGAGCTAACGAATGTATATACACAGTGGTCCATTAAAAATGACAACATCAAATATCAGAAAACGATTGACAGTTTTTTGACAGCTCATCAAACTAAAGAAAATGATGACTCATTGATAATAATTGAATTAAAATGTGTAGCTTTAAATTATGAATAATTGACATTCTGAAACGCTATAATCTGAGTCAAATCACATTATTTGTATATAAATAATGAAATCATTAATCATTTGATGAATCACCCTGTATAAAGGAATGTCATAAATTTGAGAATAAATATGCATTAGATATATTAGGATGTACGCAAATTATTCTAAATAAAGAAAAACCTAATGAATTATCAATTCTGTGTATTTGAAGCGGAAATACGGCCGCTCCGGGTTGCGCAATTAGGCAAATCATTTCGTTGCTTTGAGCAATTAACGACAGGCGCGCAGCGTCATTATTTTGCATCGGTAATTGCGGGCAGATCGGACATATACCCCCATCCTCAAAAGAAAACCGCTTCTTCTTTGAGCCGTACAACAAAACCGGAAGAAGAGTTATCTATGCAAATGGAGTTGCATAATTCGGATTCTTTTGACGTGTCGTGTGTGTGTGTGTGCCAATTGCCGACGGGGCACTTTGTAATTACGCCAAATGAAATTGGCATCTCGGTCCGGGAATAAATTTGATAATTTCGCGATAATTTGAGGGAGCCTCGGGGGTGGATAGCGGAGGGAGGATGGTAAGCACTTCCTGGTTCTACTTTGTTCTTGTCTGATTTCGGAGAGGAGAGGAGAAACTAAATAGAAGTAGTGTGTACGTGTGTTAGAGAAATGGAGAGAGAGATGGGGCAAACGAGCCGAAAACTTTAATGAACTTCCCACCCCAAACATCCGACAACACAAACACTAAAGCGCACACCCTCGCACAATAAAATCGCAATAAAGAGAAAATAAATGTGGGAAATAACGCACACAGCTAGACCCTGCTGCTATTCAGTCGATCTATATTGTTGCAGATATCTTTCTTCAAGTTTACGAAACGAAAAACGATTACTTTGTCAAAATCACTGGCAATAGAAAAACTTTAGAAATATCAGTTTACTACGTTTACTATTATGCTTGAGTACAATGAGAAAAAGTAAATTCTGTAAACCTGAAAACAGCTGTCAACTGTTAAATTGCAAAATTTAATACATGCAATTAGTTCTGAATATTTTGTAGTAATATAATATATTCCGGTAAAACCGGAAGTGTTAAGTGTTTACTCATTTTTCATATTATTTTATTAATGCAAACATTACTAGAAATTGGGGTTGAGTGAGCAAATTCGGTATGACTGTTGAAGGGATCGTTGGGGGCGGTTAGAGCGGTGGCGGCGACGGTGGCCAGGAGGGTTCAATTCCGCATGTGCTGCTCACTGACACGTTATTGAGTCGATAATCAAAGGTAACGCTATTACAGATCCCCTCGGATGCGCTATAAACCAATTACGCGATTACTGTCGTTCCGCTTTTTGCGCCCGCCAAACCGCAAACGAAAACAAAATCGCCAATTTCGGTTCTCAAAACCAATTATTTTCATTTTATTTAACCGATTTTTAATGCAATATTATGTTTAATTAATTTTTCATTCCTAAAATTAAAATTGCAATGCAAAAGCGCCATCTACCTATAACGAAATTCATCTTAGAATTCACCGTGGAAATGGCGCACGTACGTGAGGCGGTCCGCGGCGGCGAACTTTAAGGATGATTGATCGTCGCATTACGTCGAGGGGGCCCGCAATTTTTAAATAAATTAAACGGAAAACGCTCTCCCCAAGCACACACAATTTTCCACCCAAAGTAAATTGAAAATACCCCAACCGAATAAAAAAAATGAAGAGCATCTATATACACATACCTATAGGTTCGCATGCAAATAGATACATAAATTTGACGCTTGACGTAAACGGATAGGTACTGCCATCTGCAGAGCGCGTCTTGCTGAACGCATGTCTATCTTACTTTTAATTGAATCGAGAAATATGATATTTTCATATTTAATAACTTTTCAACATACTATCGCCTTAGGAATGTGAAATATTTTTAATACTCTAATTTCGCGACCCACAATCACTCGCACTTACGACGATAAAAGTTTATTTCAATAAATAATAATAAAATGTTTAGACATAAATTATTGGCAAATATGACGTTTCGGAGAGAGTGTCAACGTTTTAAAACTAAATTCCCTGTTGCTGACATTTCTATTTGCTATAGTGCGAGTTTTTCTGCAAATGTAGGTCCATTTTCAATTTGATGAAGGAGGAAGTAAAAAAAAAACATAATTGCGTAAGCTTTCCGAAATTGCTGGTTTCTCGCCCGGAATGAACCGGTCTTCTGACTTTGACAGGCAGAAATGACGTTTCGAAGAAACTGCCAACGTGATAAAACTAAATTCCATGCTGCAGGCATTTCTATCTGCGAGAGTATGGGTGTTTGTGTGTGTCGCCCTCGCAATATTTGAAATTGGAAAGTGATGTGAATGCGCTTTGATGATGAATGGACGAGAGGCGGAGGGACAGGGGGCGGCAGGGTCTTCTTTTTGAAAAGAGGCTCGCGCTCGCCGGACGGCAGCAGTTTAGGAGATTACATCGTGAAAGGCTTTACGACTCTGTCCTCCTCTTTTTTGTATTTATACTAAAAGCCCGACGGGGGCGGCAGAAGGACAGAGATTGGGTGGAGGAGGTGGTGGATGAGGAAGAGGTGGAGGCGCTGTGCGGTTTTGTCCCTCTAAAAGGGCCGTTTCCTGTGCACCGGACACACACGTATTCGACTAACGAGCGTCGGCCGCCTCCGTCGCCCCCAGCAGCAGCCGCCCCCAGCCTTCGACCGAAACTCAATTAATGGGAGGGCTACGCTCGTTAGCGGTTTTCGCTTGATCAACTTAGAAGCCTTTCACACACATATACATCAAAGTTACAAAAAAATCTCACCCTCTGACAAGAAGTCGGAATAGTCAAAAGAAAATCCTTAAAATAATGAAAGATACAAAAAAATACAAAATTAAATTACTGGTTTTTTTTGCTGCTTTGCAACGTCTACATCCATTTCAAGTACAATGCAAAGGATTGCAACAGTTGAAAAATAAATGATGATTCCAAGATGACACATGGTAGGGAGAAAAAAGGTAAAAATATATGATGCACTTCGAATTGTTTAGATTGGCGGTGGTGGTGGATGAGGGGTGTTTCCTTTTAGCGCGCCTCGAGGAATTCACCACTTCCGGTGTGGATTTCGTGATGAAATTGCGTGTGCAAATAGGAGATAATGCGGAAAGCGATTGTTTGGCGTCGCTGCCGGAGATTACAAGACGACTGTTTGTTCAGCTTTCGACATACATACACACACACACACACACACTTGTACGCAAACCATCCGATGGATGCAATCCTCGTACCGAAATCGCTCGTGTTTACATTGCGCCTAACGCGAAGCACCATTATGCAAATACAAAAGAAGTCAAACGGAAAACAGGCAACCAAATGTACACCTAAAACTAACCAAATGTATGAGGCGCAACGGTAACATGGAATTTAGTGGAAACGGTGTATTTAGATTTTAAATGATAATGTGTAGCTCAACTAGGGGGAGTCATTACCATCAATATTGGAAATAGTAAGATATTAGAATAGAAATTGCATAAGTTTATTAGAAATCAATGAAATAAAAAAAATTCGATAAGTTAACATTGAAATCTATAGATGGCGTCTCGTAAATTTGCGCACGTCTCTGGTTTACAAGAAATCCCGAACTGTAAAATAGAAGGACGTGATCATGAAATAAGCATAGAATAGTTGGACGAGTCCGCTAGGTGCATTATAAAACGATTTAACCGCGTTTCTCCCTTCCCATTCGCTTATTTTTACTTCTTCCATTGGCGTGTAGCGATCGTTCGCCTCGTACACCCACGTATATAGATATATAAAGCAATGTAAGTCGGATATGCACGAATCGTGTGAGGATACGCAGCCGCCTCCGATGTTATTTCCAAACCAATTTAATATCCATTTAAGAAAAACCCCACTCTCCCAAATCCACTTCTATGACCGAGTGTGCATCACAATCCTCTTTTCAGAAATTTTATTTTATTTCCCTTTTCTCCCCAATTCCATTACGAATCAAATACGAAGTTTATACACGGAGATAACGCTGGTGATTCGGGCAATCAAGATGTGCATTTAAAACTTGGCAACCCACGTCGCTTTTCTGGTTGCGTAACTACTGGCTAGCTTAAGCGGTATTAATGGGTTGTTTGTTGGCGAAATTATATCGTCATTATGTGTGCTAAAGGGGTGGTGGAGGAGGTGGGTTTGAATCTGGATCGAGGGCCGCAATTAATAACGGACTCAAACTGGACCAAACACCGATAAATTCGCGCCGCAAAACCCACCCGAAAACCCATTTCCGGGCTTACAGTCAATACATTGTTTCTTCTTTTTTTTGTTCGTTTGTTCTGTTTTGTTTGGATGCGAAACTCATTATTAGTTTAGCTGTTGCCAACTTTGAAATAATTGCAAAATATCTGGGTTAACAGAATACAATGTTGTTGATAATGTGTTGAAATAATTATGTGGTAATATAAATTTAGCTACACAGGTTTATAGGCAACCAACTAAACATTTTTAAATACGATTCTGCGCATTTCAACTCTTAATTAATGTGTGTTTGTTTGATTGCCTATACAGACACATATTGAATTATTTGAGTCATATGTCATTTTTTTGTAGAAGATACTGCAGCTTTTGGGGTTTTCTTGGGTGATTTGATTGGATGCAAAGTAGAGGGAGCGCTTTCTCATTTGCGCTGTTCTTCGGAATTTATCTGGAGCGCCATCTGGCGTAAATGACTTTATTATGGGGATGCATTAAATTTGCGCGGGTTGCAATTGGCAGAAGAGCAGGAGAGAGAGGATAAGACAAAGCATATCTTTATGGAACGCGTCTCGCATCCGGAATTATCATCCTCGAAGGGGGGATTGAAATGGGGATGAAAAACTAAGGAGAAGAAAGAAGCGAAGAGATTGCTTGGTAGAGGCAAACAAAGATATTTCTGCTGAAACATAAAACCGAAAATTTACGAGAAAAGAAAGAAAAACACGACCGCAGCACACCAAACCGCACAACGATGCATCAAGAAGTGGGGGTAAAAGTTTAAAGTTGTGTTCACGCATCGGCGGGGGCGGCCATCGATTAGACGCGTTTCGAGATGCGAAAGACAAACTAAATATATTCCGCGCGGACGAGCGTAAAGTTAAATGGCCAAGAAACAGCTCCACAAAAAAAAAACGAGTAAAAGAAATCTCACGAAGAAGATAAATAAAAAACAACGCCGAGCAATTTCACATCCATTAGAAGGATTCGCTCCGCCGCCTCCTCTACTCTACTCGTTTTTTTTTTGTGTGCAAATTGCTTCAGTCACGTTGCGACGATTGTAATAATAATAAAACGGAGGGCTGAAAATGTACGTACATGTAGAGAGGAAACAATTTAAGTTCTTTTTTCTGTTACATTTAGAAGGGTGGCGGATTGAATGGAAGGGCAGGAAAATTGCTTAATTAGTGTACGACAATTAATTCGCGGAAATTTAAATTACAAATCCGGACGCCCTCAACGCAGGCGACGCATTAACATCTTCAAGGATCAAGGGTTGCGATGCTAAAAAAAGAAGAACGAGAGAGTGAGCAATATCAGGCAACCAATTATACGCCAAAGTGAGGCGAGTAAAAAAAAAGGGGAGATGGAAGCGCCCATAAGAATGCATAATTGATTGTAATTAGCCTCGAGGGTGACTTTTCGAGCTAAAACCGAATTTATATATGTACAAAAAAAAAAGGAAAGAGGAGAGAACATAATTGAAATAGGTCAAAGCGGCGTATTTGCATTTTAATATGGAATGTAATGGAATATATATTTCTCGCGTTTAATTATTTGCGGAAAACTGTATTGATTTTGCGCCCCGCGGAAAATAGACAAGGGGGTACGCGGGTGCAGAGTTTTTGGTTGGAGGGGATGAAAGTCCGGGGCGGTTGTGGGGGTTTATATTTCATTAATTTTAAAATCGGAGCGAGCGCCCTCTCATCTCATCTCTCCCTCGCTCGCGTTCTAAACAAACTCGATCAGCCGCAGTGAGTTATGGCTAATAACATGGAAATTAATTACATTTTCTATTCATCCGATAATATCGGATTTTAGCATTTAATTCCACGCAGTTTTCAATGGCGAAACGAAATACAAAAAAAATAGGGGCAGAACCGACGCAACGGCCAGATACGACGCGAATAATTTATGTAAACCCCGTGGATTGATGCGCCGCATGTAATTACGGCTTTGCTTCAGTTAAAGCTTTTGTCAATCCCTTTGTTACGAAATATGCAATAACTGTGGTCGCATTCGCATCTAACTCATTTAATATGTGATATGCAGTGAATAGTGTATATATAATTTCTTCTGTATACAAAATTACAAGTTTTTGTTATTGCTGAGTCGTTATTTCTTGCTAGATTTATAATGAAGTTAGGTGCAAAGTTGGTAAGACGTTCGGCGTCATGGCAACTGTGTGAATTATCCATTCGAGAGGCGAAAATTAAATACCCAATCTAGGATGCGTGCCTAGAGATAACGTAACGAAGGGAAACTTTAATAAATTCCCTTTTTGTAGCGTTATGCAGAGCTCGCTCGTTTCATCACTTAGGAAACTACTTCGGTGGAAGGAGTAGGAGAGAGATGAAGAGATGGAGGGAGAGAGAGCGCTCTCTAATGTGTAATTTAATTAACGGCGATCCTTTGACCGAAGTTGTGATGGCAACAGCGTCATCGTTCCGCCAACTAATCTCCTCTCCTCCCGACAAGGCATCATCATCATTCCCCGATATCTAAACCGAAAAAAGTCGATTCTCGGTTTCGGTTTTACTAACCTGGAGTCGTCTGAAGGTTGTTGTTTCCGAGGAGGACGTCAATGCTGCCATCGGAGAGGATGTCCGTGTCCTGGTAGGAGATGGAGAAGGTGGTATCGTCCTGAAGACGGGCAAGCATCGCTGCCAGACTTCCTCTGTCCAGGTCATCCGGTTCCTTGAGCTGAAGAGTGACATTGCCATCGGCTGCGGTGCTGTACATGAAGACCGCATGACCCCCGGTGTACGGCTGCAGCGGCAGTCGAACTCCCAGCTCGTGGACTCCCTGAAAATCAAAAAAAACAAAGAAATTTTAAAATTACATGTGTCAATTTTTTTCATATGTCAAATTTGACAGCATTTAAAAGAAATTACGTGTCAAAAAATAATAATTTTAAAGATATTGCTACAGCTGAAAAATAATTGAATACGAAAAGCAAACAAAACCAAATTATTTGTGTCAATAATAAATAACATTGAGGAACCAGGAAGTAAGGGATGATTGCTGTTTGCTGCAGCAATGTTTGTTTTCGAATAAAGTTGCTCTCCCAATCCAGGCGATCTGTTGATTTTTGATATATAAAAATAAAAATCGAGGCTGACGAGAGAGTGTAGGTGGGATGCTTGTGCACAAAAAATATGAAGAAATAGGAATGAAGGAGCAAAAAATATATATGAGAGGAAAGGAGGAACGAATGAGCAGGAAGGAAGGGCACGGAATCTAATAACGCGCTGTTATTGCATTTGTTTCGCCCTGTTTATTTTTCCCATCGCCTGAAAAAATATATCATACATATTTGAACGGGACGCAACAAGAGTGGAGGAGCGTTGGCGAAAAGGACCGGAGTGTTTGCTTTCATCTAAAAACAAAAAAAAAGAAGACGACGAAGAGCGACGCAATTTGCACTCCAAACGGCAGGGAGAAACAGAATCATAATCGGTGATTTTATTATTAGTGCACGATGATTTATGTATTTATATTCATTTACTTAATAAAAAGCTAATTTTAACTCACTGTTCAAAGTGTATGCAAAATTTGACAGCTTAGATCTTATTGGATTAAAGCGTATGTCATTTTGACAGCTGTCATTTTTGTTTAATGGAGCTGTCAGAGTTGGTAGCTGCTTAAAATAAATGTTTTTATACGGAATGCGTTAATGCGAAATAAGCAATTTGCTAATGCGAAGTGTTGTGTCGTTATTAATGGGTCTTCGGCTGTATATTAGAATAGGGTGGATGTGGGCAGCACGTGGGGACCGATGGACTTTGACCCGGGTGATTCAGTGGTGGAGGCGGCAGCGGCGGCAGCGAAGGCACAAGAACACATTTCAATATTCGAGTTCAATTAAACACAAACATTCCATGGGGGGCGGCGGCGTCGGCGGTCGTCGGAGGGCCGTAATCTAATTTTAACCGCCCCCCAGGACATAAAACACGCAGATAGAAGCAACCGAACATAACAACGGCTACAACAGCAGCAACAACGGAATCCTAGCAGAATCTGGAATGGCTGTATAATGCCATTAATACAGAAACAAAACACATACACACGTGTTTGTGTTTTTGTTCATTACACGGTTGCTACGTGCGTTATATAAACCATCTGTGAATTAATTTCCTTTTTTGATCTTGATCCAGAGACAAATTTACTTCGATACCACAAAAAACTATAGTTTTTCAATTAATAAAGAAGTAAACGAAATCAATATTACCAATATTTGAAAAATGTCTACTGACACAACTGTCAAATTGGCATATTACAAACAACAAATTTAATATAAAAAAAAATCTTAGAAAAATATGTTATTCTGGAAATTTATATTAATTTCATGAATTTTCATAAAAATTATTAAAATGAACTAAATTAACTTTAATATTATATATATATATAGCTGTAAATGTGTCAAACGTGTATCCGTTTCGCATCAAAACGCGAAGTGATTTTCCGCTCGGCAAAAGAAATATTTGCGATTTTCGCTCCGCTTGAGCCATTCCCGATCGTTCTGTTCGTTTTCCACTTCATCGATGCTTGCCGTAGTTAACTTCAACGTATCGCCAACGAGCGACGTAACAAAAACAGCATTAGATTTGTATTGTGCTTTATTTTGCTTGTTTGTGATTTTTCTGTAAACAGCGTGCACTTGACCTTCATTCGCTCATCGACTACCACTACAGCGTCCGATGCTAATACGGACAAACGACTTGCGAGGAATACGAAATCCCGAAGAGAACGCAATCTGAATAAATTTCGGAAATCTGATTCGATAATCTGTGGAATTACAGATGAAATGCGAGACAAGCGGAAAACAAAAAAAATATGCGAAATAAACAAACTAGTGTGAAACAAGAGAAGGATACGAAATGGTGATGGGTTGATGGACAGTGGATGAAAAAAAAAATCGATACGCATTTGGCCGTCATCCAAAAAGCTGAAACAATATACGAATTTCCATTAACGCATTATATGTATTTTTTTTATTTTGTTGAGTGTGAAAATAAAAAGAAAAAAGTTTTTTATGTTCTAAAACATTTTCATTCGTAATCCTGTTATATGCATTACATAAAAATAGTTATTGGGAAAAATGCTTAAATTTTCACAGTGTCTGGCGTACCGCAAGGTATTTCACTTTGACTTATTTTTTAAATTTATTTAAATAAAATTTTAAGCTCATCTTTTAAATTTACTTTGTGATAGATTTACAATATAACATAGATAGATTTAGAATTGTAGATTTAATAAAAAGATGATGAAGTTCGTATAACGGCAAAATTGAATCAAATAAATCATGTTGAATTATGAGGAGAGAAGAAAATAACCGGTGAATTATGCATATAAAATGTAAAAAAATTATGACCTTACTGCAGAGATCATGTTTAAAATATATAAATCAAAAGAAATTTGCGTCTAGACAAAACAAAAATGATATTAAAAGATATTTTATAATATATAAATTTGAACAATTTAGGTTAAATAATATTTAAGCAAATAAATTAAGTTTATCTAGAATTGTTAAGAAATGTCATTGAAATTAAAATAAAGTTATTTTTTTACAATTCTAATTTTATTGTAATTGCAAATAACCAAAAAAAAAACATAAATTATATGACAGATATCTGAAATTAAATAATATTATTTTTTTGAACAAAAAATATTAATTTGTCATAAAAATAAATGCAGTTAAAATGGATTTATTGAAATTTGTAACACCAGATTATCTTATCCTACTTAACAACTGCCATTATCAGCTATAATTTGTTGAGTTGTTTGACCCCAATCGTCATTTGTTTACGAAATCTAAACAATTTAAGATTGTTGCAGATGTCATCGTGAATGGACGTCGCTTGACCCGCCAATGTTTGATTACCTAATGGATAATGGATAAATTTAAGTGTATTAGACTTCCATAACGCAAACACGAACTAGGATTTGCATAATATTTGCAGAGCAATTAATATACAGTACTTTATTATTATTTTTTTTTATGTTTGTTGACGTTGATTTCACCGAATACAAACAAAAAAAGCGGCGATTTCAGATGGAATCGAGTGAGAAATTAATAACCAAAAAAAAACAACCGTTCTTTTCGTGACTATTACGAATTCACAGGATAATATGATGGTGTATTTATTGGTATGGGTGTGAGAGGGACGAACGCGCCGCACATTCGAAAGTGTGTTTGCATTCGTAATTATACGCTTATCGTTAATTCGGTAACCTAAGGTCACCTCAACCGATGATACATACACTCGGCTATTATATAAGCCGGCGATCGTCTTTTTTCTAAACACTAAGCAACTCGATCCGTCCGTGTACAGACAACAGCAGAAAACAAAAACAAAAATGTAAGCATAATTTTATTTTTTCAATTGTTTCGTAACTAATTTTGTTGTTTTCGTTTTTCTCTTAGGGGTTTAATGGTAAAGATTGCATTGTGCTTGGCCTTTTTGGTCTGCGTTTACGGGCAGAAGGTGACCAAGTTGGAGGATTGCAACTGCTGGGAAGGTTATGAGGCTAAGGAGGATGACACCGGTAAGATCATGTGTCAAGGCAAGATGGTCTTGGCTTTGAAACCGTGCAATTTGCCTGTGGCGCCCAAATGCGTTTGCACCGAAGACACCGTGACCGGCATCCTCACCGACGCCGAAGGCACCTGGTGCAACCAGAGGAAGGCCGGCAAAGAAGTTAAGCGTTGGCCGTGCGAGAACAAGGACGAATGGAGCGCTTACAAAGTGAAGTACGATGAATTCGAGAAATCCTACACAGCCTAAACCGTAAAAACCAAAATCTTAATGTAATATTTAACTTATCAAAATTTTGTTTTTATTTTTAACATTTATTTTTCATGTATTTGGTAATAAAGTTATACTGTTATCAAACCATAACATTTTTTGATTATCTCTTTTATTCTCAAAACGAAATTAATTTCTAGATTTTTATTTAAAAACTTTACATAAATTTATTATTTTTTAAACAATCAAATTTGACATTTATTATTATAAGCTAATAATAGAAAATTTAACCTAAATATCTATAATTTGACGTATAATCACGTCAAAATTATAAACAACAAATAAATAATTTATTAAAAGTTTAGAAATTTATAAATATAACAACAACAAAAAATGTAAATATTTACCATCGTTTTAGTAATATTTATAAACTCCTATTTATTGTATGTTTACATGCTATTTAGAATGGTGATTCATTCTAAATGCGCAGAATTTAATTTTACCGAAGATGTTAACCAATTTGATAAAATTATGTTTTGAAAAGAAATTACATTTCCATTTTTCAATTCTAACAATTCCGAACAAACCGGAAGTTTGCAGATTAATCAAACGACACGTGTTTCGAACGGAATTGTAATATGGTTATATAATTTGGGGTCAGTCTAAGAAGTTTATTCATTAATCCCAAAAGTGAATTATCGCACGATGCTCGATTGGCGCAGTTACTATGTAAATGACATCTGTCAGTTGCAAACAAAAGAAACAATTTGACGTATCGAATTTGCTTTGTTTTTCCGACGCCGGAGATAATTAGAGCTTCGGTTATTGTTCTGGAATTTCGACGTTGTACAATTTATATATAATTGATCCTTCCCGGATTCCCAAAGTCTGCGATTGTTCACATACACACGTATATATATATATTCATGCATGTATGTACAATACGTACAAATATTAGAGAAGCGGAGAGACGAAGAGATGGATAGATAGCAGCATTGAGCGAACGAAGGGGGTAGAAAGGGCCTCGAAACAAAGGCCTATTAAGCGTCGCCAGAAGCGGAAACGGAAGTGGAGGCGGCATTTTACGGCACTCTCTGTGTATTTGTTAGTGTGTGTGTGTGTACAGAACCCAGACGCATACATACAATTCACGCGACACAATGCAATAATTGCAAACTGTCGCCGAATTAATTACCAAACCGCACGCCTCGCGAACTGAAAACGCCCATGATTAATTGGCCGCACTTAAATAGAGCAACGACTAACAACAACAAAAATCAAACAATTATGAAAGTGCTTTCAAAAAAACCATAGACAATCGGGAAATTGTTCGATACATTACAATTAACCTCAAATAAACTAATCAATTGACACCTGTCATTTGATTGCTAATTATGAATTATTTGACATTAGGTTGAAACTATCACGTATCTGTCATTTGATTTCAAATCTTCAATTATTTTGTAAATTTTTTAATCATCACAAATACGTGACGTGACTTTGTTGTTCATCACGTGTGAGACGACACGAAATTTTTGAAATGAATTCGAATCTGGGAAGCTTCCGAATCATTAGAAATCTGAATTTCCCATTCTCGTAGTCGAAGACACCGAATTCCGTACCCTCGCGGACATCTGTCTGCTAACTGTGTGTGTGGGGGCGGCGGTGTGTTGTCTTTAATTGACATTCCGAGCGCGCACTACACGTCCCGCCTCTCTCGCTTCGTCGAAAACCGTTTGTGGCTTTGCTTAATTAATTCCTGCCGCTTGTCGCGCATTCCCGATTGCTAATTAATTAATTAATTAATCTTCAGTGCGAGCGACTGTGGGGGCGGCGTTAAGGGATGAAAAACACGAAAAACGGAGGGAAAAGTGCTCGTAATTCGCAGCGAAAATTTCACTAATTAATTGCGGCTAATCGCAAAAGCGGATTGCGCAACGCACATGTATGTATATATAATTCATGGAACAAAACAAAAGTGGTATAATAAAAAAATAAATGTATGAATCAAGTAGCTCTCGAGAGGAATATGCTTCCAGTGTTTTGTGAGAGAGGGAGGTATGTTCGTTCGGTGTTTTTTTTTGGGGGTGGCGGTTGCGGCGGGTTGGTGGAGTCGGAGGTGGAGGAAATAATTCAATATATGGAAAATTTTGAGCCGTTCCAGGGGGGATTTAGTCGAATATACGGAGGAGTCGGCGGCGGCGGCGGCTGCTGAATATGCTTGTTGTAAATTCAAATGGTAGCCAAGCTTGTCGACTGAAGTGCTTTATGAGTTCTTCCCCAGAAACGCACCGAAAATCCCGCCGCCTCCGAAACGAGGCCACCCCCTTTTAAAACCGCCCCCCTCACACTCCTTCACCCTCTTCACAATCTACCAACTCAACCTCCTCATTCTCCTCCCACCCCCTACACACACACACACACAACCAGAACCAATTCCGCAGCGGCTCTAAAATCCACATGACGTAGAATAATTAAATACAACGTTGCCAGAACCCCAATTAGTTCGGCACCAACAAACAAAAACCGAAAGAAGAATGAGAGAGGCAAGAGGAAAACCGAAAGGTCAAACCTTAATCAGAAAACCTTAATTAATTAATTAAGATTCAGTTTACCCAATATCACAACCAAAATTTAAAAAAAAATCATGCATGCAAAATATGAACTAAGCAATTTAATTATTCAAATTTTACTATTCAATTCAACTTTATGAATTTATATCTGTAAAATTTACGAATTTCCAGTTAATCTGATTTTTTTTTCTTGAAAGATTTTTTGGTAAAACCGAAAGTGCCGTAAATCTCTACCCGTTCATTAAATTAAATCGTTATTAAGTAATTAAGTTGGAAAAAATGCCTTCTTAAGGGGTAGAGTTTTAAGTATTTACGCGAAATGCGAAATTTGTGTGGAATTAAAGCGATGCCCTTAATAATTTCTCGTTAAGAAGGGAAGATTCGCCCGGAAGCGCGCATCTTTTTTGACGGACGGGGACCGGCGAAAATTTAATATCTCAGAAGATATGCTGAAACAGTCTTTAATAAAATTCCCCCGTTTCGTTCATTTTTTCTTATTATTCTTAAATATTCTTCCATTTCACTCCGCGCACACTTGGAAAAGCTTTTCTTCCCGTTTCGCGTTTAAATGAAAAGACGTGTCAGGTGTCTATTAAAAGAATCATGTGCATTAAATCCTGAAAACAAAGGCAAAACCAAAATTAAAGTTTGCGCCGCGACGTAAGCGTTAACGTAGACGTTTCGTTTCCTCGCAAAGCAAATCCCGGATTATATGATTATTAAACAGAACAGGTGAAACAGCTGCAACATAAAAAGAAAAAAATGGTAATAAACGTCTGTTATCATTAACAGGGCCGTATCATGTTATTTTTTTCTATCTGTTTCTCTCGGAGGGGAATCACGTAGAGGTGACAAGCAGTAAATTTCGTGAACAAGCGTACACACAGTGAGGGAAACAGTTTTTCGCCAAGATGATACATCGTCCGCAATATTAACAGGGGGTTTGCGCAATAAATCCGAACGTTCTCTCCCCTCACACTCTCCGACACCCCCGCACCTCACCCATCATTAAGCGGCGTCGGCGAACACTTGTTGACTACGCGCTAAATGGAAAAGAAACGATCACGATTATGTGTAGAGCAGATGTTAATCACTTATATCTCCATAAATCTAGATTTAAAAAAAAACCGGGTAAACCGGAAAATTAAAAAAAAATAGTGTAAATTGTAAGTTTGATTATATTGATATTTATAAAACATTAATTGTGTTGAGTAATTACAAAAAGTTGTTATACATTTATTAAACTTTTGATGATTTATGGGTAAACAAGCGTGTGAGTACTGTTCAACAGTTGATATTGGAAGATTCCATTTGAATTTGCTCGAGCCCGTTCGAGGATTACAGACAAAACGAAAATGTTTGTTCAGTTTATTGGGTTGCCTAAGTAGCGGCGGTGCCGGTGGAATGTTTGATTTGCTCGCGCGCGAGATTAGGGCCCCGAGGATATTAGAAATTCATATGGGAAACTGTTTTAGAGAGGAGCGAGGGCGAGTGGAGGGATTCTGTAGTGCCCTTTATGCGAGTCGAGTGGGTTTTCTGCGTTAAGTTGCGCGAGGGGATGAAAATTAATTCGCCCTTAAGGGAGATAAAGATGCACAGGGAATGAGAGAAGAGGCTTAACTAATGCCGCACTTGCTTTTAGGGCCTAAACAAATATTCGCGTTGCGGCGATCGCAGCGCGTGCCTCGATCCTCGATTTAATTGGAACAAAAGAATCGATTTGACGTTTCGGAGATGTCAGTGGAATTGAGAAAATGGAGACGTCGTCCGTATTTCACGATTTCGAACGTGCGAAATTATGGGTCTTCGAGGGAAAGAAGGCTGAGACGGCAATCCGTATCCATTATGATGCAGAATCGAAGCCATTTATATGAGAGATTTATTCGGCGGCGACAGATTCATCCTAGGAGGCGGACTTTTTGAAAGACAGAGAAAAATTTCGATTTCCCGCTTGGTCTACCTGATTAGTGGGTTGCAGATGATGCTTCCAATAAGTTGCTCGGTATAATTTTTTTATGAGCTTTTACGAATTCCAAAAAAATCTGTATAAATATTTACATTTACAGGGACGATATTAAAAAGTATTCGATAAATTTAATATCGTCCCTCCGGATATTTCAATATTCATTTACCCGAACCTCGCGCACAAAGCGAAGAGGAATCCTTTCCATCCGGAACGCAGCGAAAGAGAGGTTAGGATGAGACGTGCAAGATGGAAATTATTAATAAAACGAACAATGGAAGCAGAGCTCGTATGTTCCTTATATTAAAATACCCATCTATTTGCATTGCGTTTATTAGATTCTATTGTTTCATCTATTTCAATAAAACCAGTCGAGAATTTCACTATTTCTTAATATAACCTCAACATTAACAAATAAATGTATTATATTTGATCCGTCATACTCCTTCAAAATTGACGTTTCAAAGTTTTTGACGTTTCAAAGTTTTTGCCATTTAGTCAATAATAAAGTAAACAAAAACAAGAGTAGCCGGATATATTTAAATCATAATTCGTGATTTACGGGGACATCTTTTGCGGCCCTATAGAATGTTTGTTGGCAGAATATGGTGGGCGATAATTCAAAACGGCGTTACGACACGTATAAATTATATAGGAGACGGCGAGAAAAACAACAAAAAATCAAAAAAAAAATCTACCAGTAGCAGCATTGTATTTATTATATTTACTGAGTCTCTCTGTACCCTTCTTCTCTTTTTTCTGTTGGTTTTGGAACGTTGGTATCGCATTTTTGTTTACTTTCACTTTGCGTGCGTTGCGTATGCAACTAAGCGAACGCTCCAAAATAAAAATAAACAAACATTATGGGGAAACGCAAATATCAACTTATTTGGTACATTTTTAAGGTTAAATAAATATATTCATAACATAATTTCTCAATTTGATAAAAACAAAACTTTTACTAATAAATGTACATTTTTGATGTCCTTATTTTTTTTCTTTCTTCATACGTAATCGCAGCATTAAAAGTTTCACAAGGTTTATAAAAATGACAATAATTTTCGCGTTCCACTTTCCCACTAGTAGCACGCCAATCAATTTCCAATAGAGTCTACAATTAAGCATATCCATTACATGTACACACTTTTTTTTTACTTCTATAAATAACGACGATCGTCGTTGTTCGAAAAATATTTCCCTCGTAACCACCGATACGACAGCAGTAAACGTAAGTCATTCAAATTTTACATTCTTAATTTGTTCATCTTCTTGTGACAATTTGTACTGCAACTAGAATGAGCGGAGTATTGGAATTGGAAAGTCCGCCTCTGACGATTCCGGTGATGGCTAAACAAACTTTCTTCGCAAAACGAGAATAATAGAGCAATAATAATAATAAAAACAAACAAATAAAAAACGACTATGCAAAACGACGAGAGAGAATAAAGAGAACGAAATAGAGAAAAACCGCCTCCTACTTTTCCTACTTAGGTCAGCTGCAATTAGTCACAATGTTGCGCCAAAAAGAAATCGGACACAACTTACAAACACACAAATATATATGCACACACGTGGAGAACGAGAATTAAGAAGAGAAACGAGTAAAAGATGAAAAGAAAGAAATTGTAACATTTTTTAGATTTAATATTTTTTAAATTTTGCTTCTACTTTCTTTTTGATCAAATTTTTGATAGACAATATTATTAAATTAGTTTATATATAAAACTAAATTTCAGTTTTTGATAGAATTACTTAATTACTTAAAATTTATTATTTATTATTATATATTGAAAAATTTTGACATATGTCAAAAAGTAAGTTTAAGTTATGATTGATTAAATTGTATGAAATATTTTGTTTATTTGCAGGATGCATTTGATTTACTCGTGTTTGGCGATGGTTGGTTTTCTGTCCGTCGGTGGATCGTGCATTTGCAAATGCTCTGAGATGTACGTTGCATCGAAGGATGGAAGTTCTTCAGAGTATTGCGAGTTAAATGTGCAGCCGGTTTTGCCGTGCGGTTTTCCGGAAGTGCCGAAGTGTCAATGTCCGGAAGGCCACGGAGCTGCGGGTTCGGCCTTCGAGAGGCGCTGCAGGCGCGAAGAGGATGAGCAACCTTGCACGAATGCTGATGACCTGGTGGAGTACGCTGTCCGATTCGTCGAGCGTTTCGGAGAGTCGCGAAGCAATTGGACTGCAGACAACTGCGAATGTTCTTCTAAAGCTATGAAACCGATGCGCGGTCCCCAGGAGTCCGTAGTCTGCGTACACCCATTCGTCGCCCACCAAACCATCCCATGCGGATCCCCAATTCCTCCCATCTGCAATTGCACCGGGGCTTTCGCCGAGCTGAAAGATTCTTCCATGGGTTGTCTGGACGTCGTCTCCGGGGAGGTCACAAAGTGCGGGAATCGAGCGGAGCTCGAGGCGTACGAGCGGAAGGTCAAGAAAGCTGAGCGGCGATGAGCGAGAGTTCCGCAGAAACAATGCAAATTAGTGGAGATAATATGTAACTGTAATCCGTGTTTGTTCTTGATCGCCAGCAACGAGCGCGCACGAAGTAGATACGTTTCTCCTTCTGCTGTTGGCTGCTGCAACCAACAGACAATATGACCTGCTGCAGAAGAACGACGACCGCGAATCGACCAAGTTCATTGCACACCTAACAAAAAACAAACGACCGAACACTTTTCACAAAACATCTTTGAACTTTGCGTTAAAAATAGAATCAACATTAAAACCCATCAAAATGTAAGTCAACACCAACTAATTAACATTACCTTAATCTAACAACTAAAAATTAAAAATAAATGTCTATAGATTTTTATAGAAAAATAAGACATTTATGTCAACTGTCATAGATTTATTTTCCAGGTTAACCAATTATTCGATTAATACACTAAATTTGGATATACGAATTACTAATTTCTCTTTTTACCTCTATATAAAACGATTATATAATCAAAAATGTACGTTCAATTACATTTAACAAGGTCAATAAAACTCATTTGACGTTAATAATAAAATGTCCGTTTGCATTGTCAGCTGTTACTGTTTATAGGTTAATTATACAGCAAATGTCTATTTTGACTTAATTTCAATAAATAACATTAATTTGCGAATCAATTATTTTTGTTTAAATTTGAAATTTGGATTTTACCAATTCCAATAATTTAATTTGACGTTTATTCCAATATTTCAATTTTTTTATAAATGTATTAGATTGTCTCATAGATGTCGCGTTTTTTGTTTTCAGGAAATGCACGTTGCTGATGACTGCGGTCCTGACGATATTCGTCGGCGCGTCTCTGGCGAAGAAATGTAGATGCTGGAACGGGTATAAGGTGGAGGCCATCCCCGAGGTGGAGGGTGCTTTTCACTGTCGCAATGTTCGCGTTATGCACACCATGGCATGCAACGTACCGCAACCTCCACCATGCATCTGCAACGGCCACAGCGGCGTCCTCATGGATCGCACCGGTACCTGGTGCACCGTCTACGAGAACGGCGTCGAAATACGCCGATGGAAGTGCGAAAATACCTTCGATTGGGATCGTTTCATCGATAAATACAACCGCTATTACAAGAAGAACTGAATTCCTCATCATCTCCAGCAATAACGGTTACGGTTATTAATACTTTAAAGTTGACTCGCAGATGGCGCCTTGTTCAATTCTCAAAAACAAATTATTTTTACTTATTATTATTATCACTACGAAATGTATTTATTATATTTATTACTCTATATTTTTATTTATATTTTGCTTATTTAGATAATAAACGTATCCATATTTTTTACGAAGCGAATTTTGTTTATAATAAGATATTCTTCGCCATCGAGAAATTCGCAATAAGCTGGAAATGAAATTTTCAAAAAAAAAATGTATTTCTTGAAATTCATAGATGGCGTTTTTGAATTCCAATTTGCATTTATCGCTTTTTATATTGTATTTTGGACCCCCTCCAGTTAATATCTTTTTTCTCTCCTTTTCTGTTCTTTCGTCGCTTTTCCTCGATGGCCTCGAGGGACATAAAATCCTTTCGTCGTCTAAAAAAATAAAAATAAAATGTCCTTTCCCCATAAAAACCGGATAGCTTCAGTTTCGTTTCGTTGCGTCGCGCGTAACTCGACTTCAATCTTATATCGGTCTACTTTTCTCCCCCTTTTTTTTTCTTGTTCGTATACGTACACACACATGCACTATATATATTTATCGTCATCTGGGATAAATTGGTGCGGATGAAACGTCAATCTCGGGGATTGCTTTCGCTCGTAAATCATTCGTTTCACATCGAAACTTATGCAACCGTCTCGCTCGGATGTAAGCAGATTTGCCTCCAATTAGGCGCGGATTAGGGCACCATTCATTAGACCAGATAGGCTACCAAACGAACGTAACTGATGAAAAAAAATAAACATTTACTTTTTTGTGCTTGAAGCGGGAAGGACGTCCATTCAATAAATCCGAATGAATGCATATCAGCTTCGCGACCTTTAAAGGACATCACGACCCTCACGACAGGACTTTAATCCGGTCCTATCGTTACGAGGCCGACCCTCGGCGCTTTGAATCACGACTGCAAAAAAAAGTCGTGGAGAAGAGAGAAACGAGAAAGGGTCTGACCCGAACCGGACTGCACAAAAAAAAACGAAGTGGATTTGATTAAGCACGAAATCATATATATTGGCGTAATCCCTTAGCCTTGCATGTCTTCTTCTTCGTTTTTTTCTTCTTCGGTACTGCGGCGCACCGAAGCTAATTGGGTTGCGGATGCGACGCGAAACCGGAAGTGTGGGTCGATCTCGATGCCGGAACGGGGCGACAATGGCGGTCATTAATTATGGATGTGAGAGGGGTGAGGTGGAATGGGAGTGCATTACAATCATAATGGTAATAATTATAATAACAATAACGCGCAAACGATAATGATATTATTAATTCCGAGCGGCGCCGATAAAAGGGCGCTGTTCGCTGCTATCAACGGTAATGCCCGCAATTCATTAATATTCCATTAAATTGAACCAATAATAAAGCAGGCAGGCCGTTGCGGTTCACTTGTTTTTGTTGTAGTCGCTGTTACCATAACGAAATTTACATTTCTCGTAATGCTGTTATGTCTGCAACCTAATATACACCGCAATTATTTATTAAAATAAAGTCAAAGTAATCAAAGTTTTAAAATCAGTATATTTCTAAAAATAAGAAAATTAAATTTAAAATGTTTTTTCTTTAAATAATTCTTGGTAATTATACCAAAAAAACAATTGGATTGTATACAATTTAATAAAATTGTGTTTCATTCCATTAGAACAGATGGCGCTCGAATCGTAATATTCTCAGCGAAAACAAAAATGGGATATTGTCGTTCCGCAAATGTCGCTTCCGGCGGAAATGATGGAAGTTAGTTGTGTATGTGTATCAGGGATGGTTGGGTGAAAAGGGAGGGATCATGAAAGAGAACGTAAGCGGCTTACGTTAAATGCAACGAATTCGACGGAATAGAAACACGGTGCGGGGGAAGGGAAAAAAAGGGGAGAGAGAGCGAGAAAACTAAATAGAAACTGCGGGACTGGAGGGTGAGAGAAATGTGTATGATATAATGCGGCGAAGGAAGCAGTATTTATTGCTGAGAGTTTTGCAAAGCCGCTTTCCTCCTTGATGGAATCACATGGATTCGCTCGAGCCGTTCCTTCGTTAACTTAAATGAAAGCGAATCGACCGAAAACGCACTTTCGACTTTCCTTTATTTTTTTTAGTTTTGACAGATTTGACACATGTAACTTAATTTTGACGGATTTATCAAATGCGAGTTGGTATTGTTTAATGTTTAATGACAGATGTGTCAAATGCGAGTACAGCTGCAGATGATAGATGTCGTTGCAATAGGTTGTGTTAGTCGAAATGTGCGTTAACGCGATAGAGGTTTAAAAATACGTCAATTAGAGAAAGCGAATTGAACAATAATTCGAAACGAAAACATCGGGGATTGATTGAAACGAAGATAAATAGAGACGTGGGTCGACTATTTTTAGGCGGTTTCGTCCATTCAAGAAACGCGCGGTGACGTAAAAGAAGTGAATCGAACGGACGCATTTGCGCCTACGAAATCGTGTGAACTCTATGTAACTAATGTTGGATGAAGCGAAAATGAAACAGAGATGCAAAGACAAAAAAAAATAGGATCTCGCGATGGAATTCAAAATATTTTTAGACGGAAATGTCATTTGGAATAACGCGCGCGTTTCGGATGATGCATTCGCGTTGAGTAATTGTGGTGATGCAAAACGACGAATATATACATATATAAGTAGAAGAAAAAAAACGAACAGAAATAAAAGGATGCGAGACGCGATCACCAAAATAGATCGCAAACGCGTAATGAACGAAAGAGAGGATGAAAAAAAAAATAGCAGCAGCAACAGCACATGTGTGATTCAAACTCAGTCATTTATCATAAATTCGTCTTTCATTACGAACAGCTTAATCTTGACATTCAGAAAGAAAATTACGCAATTATTGTTTTTTTTTTATAGAAAACTTGAAAACTTTATTTCATTAATAAAACTTGAAGTTTTAAGATTTAACTTTGTTTGGAAACTTCAGTTTATATTGAAAATTCTGAAGTGACCTCTGGCGGAATTTCCATAATTTTAGGCAACCAGACGTGCTTATCGCTCTCATGAGTTTTTATTTTGATAGCGAATATCAAACGGTTTTAATTTAATAACTTCTAATTAGGACGGCGTCGGACGTGTTTGATGTCCCGTCTGACGGTAACTTTCCGAAAGTAATCAGAATTTATTTGCGCCCGTCTTGTTTTCTTCGTTTTTTTTTATATCTCATCCGACGGTTTTATGTTTTTCCATCGTGAATGAAATTACGTGATGATGTTTAATTTTTCGCGACGCAAGGGCGGAAATTGCCTCAAAGCGAAGGAAGAGCGCCCAAAGCAGGTGTATGTGTGTGTGTGCTACGGTAATGAGCGGGATGAAATTTAATTCGCCGCTAAAGAGCAAACTTTGTAATTAGGCTGTCGAGCGCGACCTTTGATTCCGTCTTCACCAAAAACCACCAGCGACTCCAACGAAACGTAAGCAAACGTCAAAAGTGACAGAGTTAGTGTTCAAACGAATCATATATGGATTGTCAAAAATGAAAGCTGTCAATTTAAAAGTAAATTAAATTCAATTGTCTAAGCTCGTATATGAAAAATAACTCATTTTAAGCTTAATGTGCAATTATGTAATTTCGAGTCTGAAACTAAGGCGAACATCAAAAGGGACATTCATTAAATATATCGTAGTAAAAATCGTAAATGTAATCTTAAAGAAAACTATGTAACTAATTTAATTAATGAACTTAAACGTCAAAAGTGACAGGTGTCATGTGAATGATGCTTCGCACCAGCACATGTCGGGTCAATCCTGAAAACGTTCGATCTCTACATAATTAATATAATAATAATAATAACGATTTCGCAAAATTTTTTAAAAGCAAATGCAATTAATCATCATTACGTCTTTTTTCTCTTCTGCTCATTCTTTTACATCGTCTAAGCCGTCTATCTCTTTTTATTTTTTGCACGCTCATTTTGTATTTCCATTTTTCATTTGTTCTCTATTCGCGTGTGCTAGCATTTTTTTTTTATTTCTGCTGCTGGTGTTGCTCCTTTCTTCTCCTATTCATTTGCGTTTCGCAGACGCATTTAACTTAATTGGCTCCGCGCTTCTATTAATAACCGGAGGTAACTAAAAACTTAATGGGCTCCAACATCAATAATACGTACAAATCTCTTCGGCAATACACATTTTTTATTCCCGTCGCGTAATAAAACGCGCACAAGAATAGAAAGCAAAAACAAAACACTCTATTTTTTTAGTTATTTTCGGCTTTTTTCAGAAATGTTTTTTCAGATACCGCATCCGCACGCATGAATGACAACAAAAAATAGAATCAGAAAGGCCTACCGTTTCATAAATAAAATAAAATTTGAGATGACCCTATTGTTCAACTTCCCATTGAGTTCAGTTCAGAGATTTAGATTTTTTTTGTTTTCTTTTTCGAAAATCGATTTTGTTTGTTCGCCATGTACTGACGCTGCATTTATTTTTTTTTCGAATTATTATTATTATTGTTGAATTGCTTTTGTTTTTCCCACATATTATTTGTGTTCCGAGTTACGTTTGTTTATGAAGTTCGAATACGGAGAATTATACGTTTCTTTTGTATTCCATTCAATTGAGCGAAATATTAAAAGCGAAAAAAACAATGAAGAAATATTAAAGTTGAAACGAAAAAAAAATGAAATTGGTAGATATAAAGTTGGCATTGGTCGCTAGAGAGTTGTCAAAACAACAAAAAACAGTGAAATATGTCACCCGTTATGCAACCCATATTACGTGTATAAGTTTACGTCAGAGTTGTGAATCATGGGGAGATGAGCAAAACAACAAACATCCAGTGTGTGTGTGTGTACGAGAGGAAGAGAGAGAAGAGGGTGAGTCAAAAAATAAGTGGAGTGTAAAAGTGCACAGGACCTCTCCGATCCGCGCGGTGCCAAGAATTTGCTCCTTAATGTGAAAACAAGAAGGCATAAAAAGAAGAAGAAAAAACGAGAGAAACACGTAAAAAAAGAGGAGTCGGAGTGTTTATTTTCGGCGCGCGATTACGGAATCGAAAAGAAAAACAAGTGGAAAACGATAGAGAGAGAGAAAATAAGAGAAACAGATTCTTCAAAGAGAAATTGGTAATATTCGAACAAGGAAATTATTTTGGTAAAATGTGTCAAGAACAGCTGTTGGCTCTCTTACCAATATGGAAAAACAAATACTAACCTAAATTGTAAATGTCAATTATTAATGTAACTAAAATATTTTCATAATTTTGACAGTTCACAGTTTATAATTGTGCGGAAAAAAATATTAAAGTAAAGTTGTAAATATGCGATTGTTTCCGATAGAAATTCAAGTTTGCATAGCGATTTTTTTTTCTTTGTCATAGTTAGATAGAAACTGCGAGGAACGCGAAGAGAAATCACTGCGTTTTCCATTTAATCAACGAAGTAGTCGCAGATGGGGCGGATTTTCGTGTGTTGGTGTAAGATGGGTGGTGGAGTCGGCGGGGGGTTCGTACGACGAAGGTGACAAGACAAAATGCCGCCACCGGATGAAAATAGCCTCCTTCGTTTTCCGCGAATAACGACTCACTCACCGTCCCCCATCAATCCTCGGGAAAACAAAGCGACTTACGTCTCCCGTTCGACGCAACTCACTTGTTTTGGTGTACGGTCAAAGTCAAAGTTCTTCGCTCATCGAAATCAATGTTTTTTTTTTGTTTTATAAGCGTTTAATTGAATTTGTTGCGTCTCCATCCGAGAAATACGGTGCTAATGGAAAGAAAACGAAACACTAAAAAAAACGGGAAGTGGACGCCCCCCAAAAAAAAAGAACGCCATCTCCGAGAAACTTTCTTAATTAATAATGTCCTTTGAAATTTATATTGCCGCGTAAAAGTTCCTTAATTACTAGCAAGCAAAAAAAAAAGAAAGAAAAAAGGATACGATGAAGCGGAAAACATCAGAAGACCCATAAATCTAACGAAAAAAAAAAATACATGACGCAAAATGAAAAAATTCCTATTTACAAAGGCAAATATGTTTTCTGATCGAATTATGTAATTTCATCTGTTAGTTTTGGTAACTCAAAGGAGATTTACTTTGGCATTCATGTATGCACACACGCTCACTCTCTCCTTCTCTTCTTCAGAGCTTTTCTCTTCGGATTATTTCTACCTCTATTCCGCTTTGAAAATCCCCGTTTTCCCGTTGAGCCCTTTCAGGATTTCGTCCGGATTTCCGTTTTGCGGAAACCCTTTTCGCGTGTGTTTTGCGAACTCCCCAACACTTCTTCTTCTTCAACTCCTTCTCTTCTCCCCTATTTTTTTTTCATCTCATTCTTCCCGCTGAGTGTACAACAAGAATAAAAAAAAATAGAAAGAAACGAAAGCATCGGGAAATCCTGCGGCCTGATGCGACGACAGGGGATTTTCTTCCTGCTCATTTTGTCGATCGCATTTGCGGCGATCAAAGTCGATGCACGAGCGACGTTCAAATTCATCTTGTCACATTTGTAATTGACAAAAAAATGAGATTTCCTTAGAAAATTGTCGTTTTTCATAAGAAACCTTTTATTCAGAGGAATAATTTAGGTTCGTATCTTCACTTGATACTATTACAAAATAAAATTAAATATAAATTTTATATGCTTATGAAACTTACGAAACGTCAATACATCGTTGGGGAAACGTTGCCACATCGCAGTCACCGAAATTAATGACCGACGAGATTAAATATATATTCAAAAAACTAATCTGAAAGTGTCGTAACGTTTCCTTTAATACGTTAAACGAAACGACACGAAAATTCCGCTATTTTCGATTTTCCTTTTCTATTATTTCATCCTCTTTTTTCCTCTCTTCTTTCTTATTTCTTCTTCTCTGTTTTCCCCATTTAATTTTAGCCTGGCGCGGCGTTGATTTATTACGCGCGCCGCAACTTCGCTGCAACTTCGCGCTTCGAGTCAACGAACTGAAAAACTATTTTTCTTTCGTCCGACGTTTCGAAACTTTCCTCTCCGCATTTTCATTAAATTATTTTCTTTCAATATTCTTTCCTCATCATTTTCTTTACATTCCGCTGAATTTCCTTTAGAACTTTTAACGAGTTCCTAATTATTTTACGCGAAATCGATAGATTCAAGAATAAATGCGCCATCTGTAATTCAAAATAATGAATTTTGAAAAATAAAATAAAGTTGGTATTATGTAAGCACTTAGGAACGCGTATATTTATATAAAATGGAAGAAATGAAACGGATTTGTTTTTGATGAAATTAGGAGGACGTATAAATAGACGTCAGCTGTTTGACTTAATTAACACGTCTCGAATTTTACGATCCACGAAACATATAGGGTGAACAAGAAGCGATACGAAGAAGATGAACACGCTATTTCATAATAAGTAGTTTTCGAGTCTTTTTTTTATATATTTATGTATTGGCAACGCCGCTAGGTTATTAATTATTCAACTCATTGCGCGCATTGCAACATGGATAATTTGAAAAGTTTGGCAACGGTTGTTTTATTTGTTTTATTTACCGGTAATCGCGAGGTAACCCATTTTACTTTATTCGCAACAGGTAAATAAAGTAATACATTTGCAGTTGCAGTCCGTGCGCTCTATTAATTCTACAAGGCAATTTCCTGCGGCCGAAACAAACAACAAAAAATATTGAAGCTTTTGAAGTTGCCTTTACACGAAATCTGCGATTCTTCAAATATTCCATTTTTTTGCGAGACAGCATAAAGTTATTATTTTTTGTATATTTGGTTGCATAATTTAAATTTTTATACAATTAAGTAAAAAACATAAATATATATAGTTTAATTTTCATTTTATGAATGAATAAATAATAATCACGCATTAACTTTAATCTTCGTACATGTAAATTGAATTGCAAAAATAATAATATTCTTCGTTCCATTTCCGCAATGGGTAAATTCACGCAACCTACCGAAAAGCTCGAGAGTCGTGCGTGTTGTATAATTTCCAATTTTCTCTTCATAAACTTCTTCTCGTCGTTTCGCCGCCCTTTATTTTCAGCCTTACATAATGCAATGTGATATCATTTTTTTTTTCTTTTCCTGCTCACTATTATTACTTTTTTCCCTAACTCTCTCAACAATAACGAGTTTTTCTTCGCCTCGACAAGAAGCGGAATTCTACGTTAATTTTCACAGTAAAATTTTTTTCAAGCCCCCAGGGGTTTTCGGCTATTTTTATTCAAAAAATTTGCATACCAACTACAAAATTTAATAATTTTGTATCAAAAGGTCCATATTTTTATTATTCATTAATATAACAAGAGTGAAATATCAATTGTTCAATTCACTCTCAGGATTCGAGTTTTTTTTTGTTTGGAAGAAATTTAAACTAACAAGAGGATTTACGACTTTATTTTCTCCCTCGTTTTCTTTCGAGTGGTTCGAAACTCGACTTTTCTATCTGTGCATCGCGTGCGCCCACGCATTTCCACCGATTCTAACTTTTCAGCTCGTTTTCTTTCTCCAACATTTTCTCTCTGATCCCGTCCATTTGCGGTCGAAATTGTTATCGAAACTTTTCCGCGAAACTCCCAACGCGTCCAGAGGCCAACAAAAGACTTTTCGTGTGTTGCGAAGAAAGCGAAACGGCGAAAAAGAAAGAAGTTAGAGGGAAAGGGAAAAAAAGAACAGGCGAAGAGAGGATGAACAAGTGCAGAAGAGAAAGAAGTTTTTCTCTAACATAAATAAAATATTAACTCGACTGACCCAAATCGGAAACAAAAGCAAACGGACACGAGTTTTGTGGGTGGTGAAAGAAAACGAGCAACATTATTTTTGTTACGAATACTTGGTTGCGTTTTTTTTCTATTTGTATTTATCTTAATATTTTATTATATTTAATATGTGAATTGAAAAGAAAGCATCTAATTAGTGTTGAAAATAACAATCAGCATAGATGTATACAAAAATTGCGTCCCCACGTGTGTAATTAGACGTTCTTAATTAAAAGCTGACGGCTGCTAATTACACCCGCTTCGTTTGCATTTTGTTTCGTTTATGTTCTCTTGTTTTTTATTGTTGTTATGTTGGTTTATTTTAGGGGTGAAACAAACGAAATTCGCCAAAATATTAAAACAACTGAGACAGCAAGAAAACAAAATGGTAATAATTAAACGTTTGAGAGGGAAGCGCTCTTGGTTTATTCAACGGATGAAATAGTTATGGAGCTTCACTTTTCGTTGTTACGCATAATATATATATTTTTTTTTTCTGTTCTTGTTCGGTCCCGTTGAAAAATGCATGCATGCCCGAACGCATTACGATACATAATTCAAATATCCTGCTTCCATTATGTAAGCAGATTCAGGTTGTAACGGGCGGAGGAGGTATGGAGCGTTTGATGTGCCGTAAGTTATAGCTACTTCCCCGCTAATAGGATAATACAAATTGCCATTAGACTTACTGCTGCAGTTAAGCTGAGAGGTCCAATTCTTCAGTTTTTGAATTATAAATGTGTGTGTGTGTGTGTATGAAATTTATCCTGGAGCGAGCGGAGGAGGCGGCGAGTGGGTGGCAACAGGCGGCGGGGAATGCGTCTCTTGGAAAACGTACACGGAGTGAGGGATGAAATGTAATAAGGTTTTTGTGAGCCTAATGAACTGAGCTCGCACAAAGAGAAAGAGGGCCAGATGATAAGCTGATTAACTGAACAACTCATACAAAAACCCCACCGCCGTCGTCGCCGCCACCCGCTTTCATCATCGTCATCCTCCCCCGGCAACGAATTCCTTCCTCCTGAATGAGAGCCGCGGGCCGCCTCCTTTTCGTTTACTTAACTCACACTACTCCCGCAACTGAAACATCCATTTTAATCTAGCCTTAAAATGTTACATCTCCATCATCTTCTTCTCGAGCAATAAGCTTACGTGCGCGATTAGAAAATGTGGTAATTTAACCGTTTCCGGTATTACCGGAAAACTACTTTAATTTCTGAACAAAGCAACCAAACTCGTGTGTCAGCTAAAAATAGATAAGGCTAAAAAAAATCATATAGCATATTTTTCTAATAAAAATATCTACAGTGTTTCAAACATTAAAAATTTTATCACATATTTAATTAGATCAATTTTAAACACGAATCAATTTTTCATATTTTCATAATTATACATATTTCTAAAATAAGAATATTATCAATTATTTTTTTGTAATAATTTGTATTTGAATTCATTGTTTATCCTTCAAGTGTAACTTTGAATATAATCTCGTCTTACGTCACGAACGTCGGATGAATGGTAATTGAAAAATTCAATCGCGAAAAGCTGCACGAATTTAAATTGCTTTTCTCGTTTTCTTTATATTTTCTCTCTGCAAGAAAAAAAAAACATACACAAACACACGCAAACACCGGGAATAAAAGAATTAATCGGATTAATACAAATGGTCCGGTTCATTCATTCATCCATTCATTGTGCGTTTGTTTGTCCGAATTCCGGGAGGCTTTCGAGGAGAAGCAATTCTGTTGGGAATTTATGTTCGACGTCCGTCGCGAATCGTGGAAAAGAGATGAGGTTTTCGTAGTTGAAGGCAGTCGCTCTTTTCATCTGTTTTTTCTTTTCTTTTTCTATTCGTTCTTCTGATATATACGCTTTTGAATTCAGTGCTGCCACACGCAAACAAACACACGCCATCGCGATTAACCGTTTTGCTCGCAAACCGTTATTTCCACCTACGACATTTTTCATCCAAGCTCATATCTAGTCATAAATTTGACGACGAATCGTTCGTTCGCGTGGTTGGCAGCAGAACAAAAGAAAAGCGCCCACGCAAAAAAAAAACAGCAGCAGCAACAAACATGAAATCTTTTGCAGAATGGAATCAATCGAGCACAATATGCAACCCCATATACTGTAATTTATGTGCGGTTGCTTTTTTATTTATTTTTTTCCGGTTATGTAACTCACTTGGCACTTATTTTAAATACGTACGAAATCCGTTTGGACGAGATTTCATAAATTATTGATAAAATTAGCCCGAGTTCGTCTTTCCTGTCGGGACGAGCGTTAATTAAAGTTAAGTGCTTTACAAGTTGCATAATTTGCATTACGTTAAATCGGTTGCATAGCTTAAGTAAAACGCATTAGTCTCTATCTAGCGCACTCTAAATCTTCCATTTCATTTTTTTTTCACCTCCCGCCTTCTCGCACCACCTGAGAGTTTCGTTACGTAACGCGCCGTATATATGCAAGTAATCTTCATTAAAATGCAAACTTCCACTCCCAGTTTCTTTACCTTTTTCATCTTTTCCTTTTTCCTTCTCTCTTACTCTTTCTTTATAGCGATCTCGGCATCTCTCTTCCTTCCTTCCTGGAGAAACGTACATTCCGCGCTCCTGTGTGTTGTGCTTGGAGAGACGGAAACGCAGGGAAAGGTTTTTTTTTTGCGAAGAAGGGTAATTTATCTTCGTCCTCCGGAGTGCCGCTACCAGGACCGGATTCCCTTTGATTTACACGGCCGACTGTGCACCTCCAGAATCTCCTTAAATACACACCCGGAGACGCGACCTCTACATTTATTTTTTCACCCTCCCTGTTGCTCTTCTCAGGTAAAAAAATATACAGCAAAATCAGCGGTTTAAGCATTAAACAAAATATTCGAATTCAAATGTGATTTTCTAAAATAATTTTGTACATATGCAGCTATAATTTATCATTAAGATATTTAATGATTCGTTAAGTGGAAATGTTAAAAATTGTTGCAGTAAAAAAATCGCTTTTCGATTATCATCGTTAAAACAGTATAATTAAACTGTTCTCGGAATACTCGCAAACTCGAACGGTTCCATTACGTTCGGTTTAATTTAGAATAATGACGCGGCCGATTCATCATCGTTAACTTCGTGTCGCGCATAAAGATTTAAGCTGGAGTTGGAGGAAGAGCGGAGGCTCCAGGGGAATAAGAAAAAAATATTGCGTAAAATGAAAACGAGGGGAGGAATGTTTCTGCAATTAGTCATGCACGGGAAGTGCGAGGACGATTTTCGGCCGAACAAACAAATTAATAATGGATTCGATAAGTCCCCGTTAAGCGCGTGTGCGGTTGCAGATCGACACACGATCACATCCGTTAAAACTTCCTCCCGCACCAGAAACGATTTGCAGATTCAATTATTAAAATTTCTGTTTGTTTATTCGCTCAAAATATGAAACTTGAAAGCTACGTTATTTTTTTTTTCAGTTGGTAGTTCGAACAATTTTATGCAACCCATTTAGCAGCTGTGTTTAAATAATAACGGGATCAACAAAAAAAGGAATGAAAAGCGGTATGCGCAGGGAGCAATAAAAACGGTTTAAAATAGATCAGAGTTAGTTACCCCGTTGGGCGTTTAAATAAAACCGGGGTTTATGTGGAGCCGCCCCCCAGCCAACGCCGTTTTACGATCTTCGCGCAGAAATAAATTCGTCATAAACACACATGAATATGTATGCGATAGGTGGCGGATACCTGCTGCAAGTTACGGACCCGAAGGTCGTAAAACGCCGCAGCCGCCCCCGTCCTCGAGGGTCGAGAGGGCGGCAGTTGCTGTATGTGAGGTTGCGATACAAATCCCCCACGCGCTCTTACACACACACACAGCGCCCTCACAGCTGATAAGTTGCACGTATATAAATTCGTGCTTCCTCCCTGTCGCAGTTTCGCTTTTGTTTCGGAAAAACCGGAAGCGACCTCGCGACTTCATTAAATCCAGAACGAGAAGATTATGCAACCCATCGTCCCCGGTTCTATATTTTTATGTTGTATTACGCTTCTTCGGCCGTTAATTAAAACGTAATCCGGTGATACCGCTACGCTTGGCGCACAACATGGGGCACCCAACTCATATATTTTTATTTTTTTTAGAATTTGATTAAAATTGATTTCTTTACTTTAGTTGTTGTTATTTGTGAATTGTCCAATGGCAATTGTGATGAAAGTTTTTCGGAAAATTAAAAAAATGAATAAAAAGGGAACGAACGTTTTCTAAATTTCCCGCGGGATGGCGTGGCGCGATAAATCAAACGCAAATTCGATATGGCGTGGCGAAAAAAAAAACAGAACGAACTGAAAAAACTATTTGGCGAAGGGAAGAAACAAACGGAACGGCGCAATCCCCTGGCGTCTATTTTATCATCCGCGCGCGTCAATGGGGCAGAGTTAACTCTATTATCGTCGGGGATCGGCGAATTTGCCGGACCCCGAGGGGCCGTAAACAGGAGAGAGACTGGGATAATGGGATGAGGGATGTTTTTGGGTTTCGTGCGTGGTGCAGATGGGTGGGTCAATTAAGGCACGAGAGTTTTCGGAGATGATAAAATTTTGAAGCGGAACCACCTGGAGCCGCGCAGAAATTGTAATCACGAATACAAGTAAACAGACGATGACTTTGAGGAGGGTTTGCAAAGATAACGTTTGTGGAACGATGTTCAACAGTGTTTACATGATGGATTTATCTAATTTACTACTTAGTATCTATTATGGTTGTTAAATATCACTAAATGTAAAAGAAATGAACAATATAAGAGAAAAAAAAATACAAAAATCACCAAATAGCTAATGTGAAAAAAGTTTTAAGTTTCCGCGATGCAAGTTGTTTAATTGCCAGGGGCTAAAGAAAAGGAATCAGCGTTCGCTTGTTTCACGCCCATTTCGTGAAAAGTTCCGGTGGATGCGCCAGGCAAAGAGTACTCTCACCCCTCCGCTCCCCTTACTCGCCAACTGTATATTTGTATTATTAAAGTCGCAGGAAAAGCGCGGAGTGAATATTAAACGGAAACCGCAGAAACAGGAATACGAGTGGATACATAGGGAATGAGGGGAAAGGGGTTCGGATGTTATAGGATCGAGCAACCCGACCGAAGTTTAGCTGCGGGACCTTTTGTTGAAATTACAAAACTCTGATTTTCCGAGACTCGCAATACAAATTGTATCTTTGCTCTCTCTCTCTATATATATATTTCTCTTTCCTTCTCGCAGCGCGGCATCAGTTAATTTGAAACGCAAATTTAATTTAATTACGCAGAGAACCGAAACGCCCCCATTTTCCACCCTCTCCGCATTTTCCAGCGTCAGTATGTTGAAGAATACAGCGAAAAAAATAATCGAGTTTCATCAAATATTCAAATTTGTAAGAACATCGACTGCAATATGAACAGCCATGTGCATTTGGTTGTATTAACATAAAAAATATTTTTTACCAATTTTTATTTGATTTATACTTTTATAATGAAACTATACTTGTTTCAAAATATGAATATCATATCAATTAAAAATTAATTTTTAATTTTTCCGGTATTAAAGGATATATGTAATTTCTTAAGCACCTCAACCAAATTCAAATATAATACAAAAATAGGAAATTATTTAAAAAAAAAATCGAGTTTCATAAAAACTGACAAATAATGGATGCAATAGAAAGACCATTCATGTGCAATTGGTTGCCTGAGTACAACTTTAGTTGCATACCTTTAATCGTCTCCCGCAAGATTCCGTCCTTCGAGAAGCGAGATTTATATGAAGTCTGTGGATGGGTGGTTAAAGGGCGGTCGCAAATGCGTTCCCGTATAAATTATATCCCAATTCCGGGATTCGGTCCTCTCCGACGTGGAATTCCAAAACCCTCCTCCCGCAACCCTCCTTCACCCCATCCTCCCGCAAAGACAGCCACGGAATGGAGCGCTCCAAAACATAAATCTATCAAGATGGCCGCCCAATTACGCAATTGCCCTAATGAATGCGGCGGTGCCAAACTTCGCCAATAAACCCCACTCGCGCATAGTTTACTGCAGCTCCGTTTAAACTATTTTTAAATATACATTCTGAAATAATAACGCCATCTATACTCAACGTCATCAATTATAGTTATTTTAGTTGCAGTTGCAGTTAAACTCTCCAGTTGGTAACACCGCAATTAAACTTTATTTAGAAAAAATATCGGATTGTCGCGTTCCGTGCAGCGGAAATTGAATAATCCGGTTTTGCGTAGTAAATAATTCCGGTTATTATCAAAATGCGCTTTGCATGAATTTAATAGTTAAAACTAAAACCGATGGCGCAACTAAAAGCTTTTCCCACCGCACACGCATATACAGGGTGAGTGTCAATCGAGGTAGCAGCATCTAATGGTGGTTTGGGGGATGACAAAATGGAAGAGGGGGGCGGTCGACCACCGCCGCCGCCCCGCAGCTTGGAATAATAGATGAGGCTTCGGTTAATGCGGAACTTTAAGCGGCTTTAAATGGGCGCCGCCTGTGAGATAACGCAGCTGCCTCCGCCGTCGCCCTCTACCACCTTCTGCAAACCGCCGCCTCCAGACGGGAATGGATGAAATACAAAAAAAAATAAGGAGCGCTAACTAATTTACGCCTCCCAGATTCCTCTCCCCGCATGCTTTCTTTTCATGTACGTTCAGCCTTAGCGCTCGTGAATTATAAATCGGGTGTGCGAAGCACACCAGAAGCGAACACTTTTACTGCGTTCCCCCATTTTTGTTTGTATCAAGTAGATTCCAAGGATATTTTGTTTGTTATATAATAAAAATAGACACATAGAAAATTATCAAACTAATCGAAAAGTTCAGTCATATTTTCGGAAATATTCGATTTTGCAGATGGCGCTGCAAGCGTGGAATAGTGCTAATAATATAAACGACGTTGAACAATTGCAAATCGGAGCGTATTATTTTAGGGAAACGCATTTCGGACTCGACTCTCGCAATGATTCAATTAAAACATGAGGGATGCCTCTCCCTCCCTAACACGTACACACATGCACATGTAAACTGCAACATGATCGCATACATCCAGACTGGATGACAGTTTGCTATCAGCAAGGCGCGAATCCTAATTTAACACGCGAAATTACGTAACCAAGATTGAATTATTCTCTAGAAATTCTATTTTTCTCATTTCCAGCACCATCGCATTTTGATTTAAGCATAATTGAGTTAAAATAAAAATGTTAGATGAAATTCTTGGAAAATCTTTTCACCTCAATTCAGTTATAGTAAATAATTGAAAGCGAACAGTACTCACCGCATTGACAGCTGTCATGTCCTTTGGTGCAGGTTCCGATTCAGCTAAGCTGTCATTCTGAAACAACAAGAAGAAAACAAATGTATAATTTGTTAGTCTGAAACAAAACAAAATTGAGAGAATGATCAACATTGATTCGCATTAGCAATGATTGATGCGTTTGAGCAAACTGAGCGTAAAGATAGAAACTATATGAGAGAAAGAAAAAATAAATAAATTCTTAATTTTGTTTGCGCTTTTGTCTCTGTTTTGCGTAAAAATAGAGACATAAAGTTTGTAACAGTTGGCAATAAAAAGACGCGCAGCGTGTGGGCGGAGTCGGCGACGATAAAATCCTTAGGCTTATGCAGCGAACAGTGTTTCATAACCTAAAAAATAAACATGGATGAAAAAATAAAGAGGAATGCGAACTAATGAAGAAGAAAAAAACACTAGAATAAACTAGAAAACAAAACAGTGAAACTATAAATACCGAAATTAAATGAAGTCGTTATTTCGCGAAACTTTAGTGATTCAGAGATAGAGAGAGAGACAGACAGAGAGAATGTAAATGGAATTTGACGTTAAGCATCCATTAATGTCAATTAGCGGACGGCGATTGTTTTTGTTTTCAGCGTTGCCAAGGATGTTACGAAACAATTTCGGTGGTTTCGGTCCGACTACGAGTACGGCGGCGACGTTGCAAACGATGCGTTCATTTCAATCAAATCGATATTCAATTAAATCGTGTTCATTAACGATTTATTTAGACAAAATTTTCATTTTGCGTTATGCGAAAACTAAAAAACGCCGAAAGAAAAGCGAGAAATGCAATTAACAACTATTTCCGTTGCTTTTTAACATTTTGATTGAATTCAATTATATTTTTTTTGCCAACTGACTGATGGATTTTCGCTTTTTTGTTTCGGTTTGTTTTGAGGGGGTTGGCAGCCGTGCGAGTTTGTGTTTGCTTTGTTTGCGTGCCTGTGTGCGATTGGAATTGGAATTATGTTTGTTCTGTTGATGTCACTGTGACGATCGAGTCGTCGGGGTTGGCTAAACTGTTTCAATTAATTAGCATTAATTAAACGCAAACACGAGAGTATTTGGCCTCCGACTGCACTGCCGTAATCACGATTTCAAAGTTTTGCGCGCAAAATTTTAGGCGAGCAAGCATACCTCGGGTATCCGCACTGCGACCGATGCAAAACATTAATTAACTCCTATAAACTTTATTTTGTTCTCTATTTCTTCATCTCCTTCTAAACTAGAATTGTTTTACGACCGACGATTATTTTTCTGTTATTTTCTATCTTTTTTTTTTCGTTATCCTCGACTCTGTCCGATACACGTATCTTAAATGTGTGGATTGCGAGAGAGGAGATGACGGGATGAAATGAGCTGAACGAAGATAAAACGATGAAATGCCGCGTGGATCTGGTAACGGTTGGATGGGACAAATTTAAGTCTTCGCAATGCACTTTATGGCATTTTTACGGCACCAACATCTGCCGCCACTAAATTCCGAAGCTCCTCTCTCACTCTCCTCTTTCACCATTGCCTCTACTTTTCTTTTCCTCCGAGCATTCTTGCTCTTCCTACTCCTCCTACTCTGACACCTCATCATCGCACATTGTCCCACTTTATCGCACTGGAATTTAAATTTCCCACCGGTAATTACATTCGAAAACGTCACATTTGACATACGTCAACTTTGCACTACTTCACACAATTTACATCAGAAACGAATCGGAATTACCATTTCCAAATATTTTCATCAATTGCCGCAATCAAAATCCTACAACTTTGAAATAAATAAAAAGCATTTTTCAAAAATTTTCTTTAATAACCTTATAAACGTGAATTACACATCAACGACAATTTTAAAAATAGAATTATTACCAATAAAATTGAGTTATTTCATTAAATTCTAAACCATTGCCAACACAGCGAAATCTATCATTATATTTAACTTTAAAATTTTAACTAAATTTGTCTTCAAAATTTGATTTAAATTTATAACCATTAAACAGATTTACAATTGACATCTTGAATTTAACTAGTACCAACATATATTAACACGTCAATAAAAATGAGAAATGTCACTGAAAAATGAACCGTTGCCAATGTGGTGGGATAGCAAAAAAAAATAACCCTAAAAACTTTTCGTTTACATAATTTAGTGCGGAACTGCAAAGCGTACACTAAATAAATCAAGTGTTTTATATATATATATAACTTTTAGATATATGTAACGTACGATTAAATTTATAAAAAGAGAGCCGCAAAATACTGAAAATAAAAAAGAAAATCGCGGAAACCGTTTCAATGCCGTTCGCGATTTATGATCTCTCCTGTTTTGTCTGGGCGTTAAAAACAAAATAGTTTATTTATTGTAAGAGTGTTTTTTTTGTATAGTCGCTATCAACCGCCACAGCTTACTACTCCCATTACCGTTATCATTATTATTATTAATTTAAATATATATTAATGTGGAGAATGCGACCTTTAGGAAGGAAAAATTGGGCCTCGTGCCCATTTTGCGCGCAAAACTTGGCTCCGCCGTGCGGCAGCTGCTGTTCGGCAAAGACAACAGACATGAAACAAAAAAAAGAGTGCCATAGCTTACTTACTTGCTTACCAATTTACTGGGAACAAACGAACCGCAGGACGAGACTTTTCGCGTTTCAAATATCAAAAAGGCCACAAAGAGATTTTAACGATCGCCCCCAAAACGATATAAACTTTCAAACGACCGTTATATAAACAAATCAAACTAGATTATGCAAAAATTATCAATCAAGTAGTCAAAATTTATTTTGTTTTGCAAATTCTATCATGTAATTTAAGGAATATCATCAATTAATCGAATGTTACGCAATCGGCTCACAAAAAAAATCAAACGTTATGCAACTTATTTTGCAGACATGTCAATTATTATCGAATCATTCAACCAGTTATGCAACCGATTTTGCCTGGATGTTCGGCGCAACGGAGTAATGTCAAATTTCTGTTTGGCAATGGTCGCGTCTTCGAGTTGCTGCCAACAGCAAAATGCAAAACTAATTTCTCAATTCATAAAATCGCGCCTGGTAACATCCATTCAATGAAAGATTACGACGACTAAAAAAAACTCATAAACTCGATAGTTGCGAATGCGAGTGATGACAGAAAACAAAATCCATAAAATGTCGCAAACTATTATAATTTTTTCTTAGGTGTTGGTAACAAACGTCACATAAATTTGCGGATCTACATTCTGTATTAGCCAACATTATAATAAAAAAAAGTTAAAAAAACGCAATCGTTTTGGTATAAATAATATATGTTTACTTGGCTCGTTTTCAGCAGACTTAATTGCGAAATAATAGATAATCGAAAATTAAAAGTGACAGATGTCAGACGTCAATTTACCGCCAACTGTTATATGCGAATTATTTTTTTTTCGTCTCCGAAAGTTGTATTGATTCGTTACCAGTGAAATTGAGACAAAATAAAAATAATGTGTTTCCATGGCCACGTACAAAAACAAGTAATCGTCGTCTGCGCCAAATCCGACACTAATTAGTCATCGTCTCTCTCCTGAATATTATATGAAAGAAATAATTGAATGGACAAAGCAGAAAAAAAACTAAATTAAAAAAGATTTTAGTTACTTAAATGGTTTGTACAAACTTGATACACATTTAACCAAAAACAAAAAAACCTAAGCAATTAACCTAAAAACGTCAATTTGTCTTATGCGTGAAAAATATTAATCATTTGAACGGTTTAAAAATGCGTCCTTGAAAACGCCATCTGTGAAACAAACAAAAAAACGACTAATCAATTTTATACTTTGCCAAGTCGCGTTTGTTTCAATAGTCAAACGCTTAAAAAATAGCTCAAGAAAAACAATCAAGTCAGCTAATTTTCCAATTATTTTGTTTAGCGATAATAATATTGAATATTACAATAATTGTTAATAATTTGAATTTTCTAAATACATTTAATTTTTAATTTTAATATTTTATGTAATTATTGCATATTAATAATGAATAATTTAATTTGCTGCAATCGCTGAAATGAATTAACGGTTGCCAAGGAATTAAGACTAATTGCTTCTGCGGTTGCTAGGGAAATTTCTTTAACTTTTAATCTTTACGTAACGTTGCCATGGCGTTTCTTAAGAAGAAGATGAAGAAGCAAAAAAAAATGCAGGAACACGAAGTCGCGAAGCGGAGCGTGGAAAATAAAGGAAGACGAATACGTCTTTAATCAAACCAAAGCTAAATTTAAATGCACGACATCCCTTTTTTTTCATTTTCTTCTTCATCGTCTTCGCATCTCTCTTTTGCTCTCCGTCGACGTGGAGAGTAAAGAAAAGAGGAGCGTATAGAGAGAAAAATTGAAGAGTGGCAGACAAAGCGGTCCCATTAATTTAATTTTTATAAATAGTGAGCGGAGGTTTAAAAATAAACCCAGAGAATACGAGCGAAAACAGTTTTTTTTTCAGACGAGTTTTTATGGAAGAACTTAACGAAATCGAAAAGAATAAAGGTGTTTTATTATTGCTGAATTAATGTTTGCACGGTAACAGAAACAATGGAAATTTTAATTGAGTCGTCTTGGCAACACGAACGAAAATATACCTTTACTAATTATTCGACGAGATGAATATAATATCAAATATATATGTATATAATTAATTGAAAAAAAAAAGGATTAGACATGTTTTTTATTACGCCATCTATGAATAATATCTGGCTTATAGATAATATTTAATTAATTGTAGTCTGACATAAAATAAATATATTTATAAAATGTGTTATTGAATTGCTTTTTTTTATATATAAAAAGATAAAATTGATAAAAAAATGCTTTTTAGTTGTGTCATCTATGAACAAATTATTTTTTTTGCTAAAAAGAAAATAAGTTTTCTGTTGTCTTAGAAACGTGTTTTGCTTTGATAATCAAAGGGAGTTTAAGCTTCTCTATGAAACGTATTTTCTTTTAAACGCTAATCAAAAGATGTGCAAGTTCTGGTTGGATTGTCTCGGGTGAAGATCAAAGTCGTCGGTTCATTTCTTTTCATTTCTCATCTCTTTTCTTCTTTCCTAATGCGATTCACTTCTAAACAAATGCAAACGCTTTTAGGAGCAGGTTTTAAAGTTCTATCAATAGTTTAGTATAACCCAAATATTCATTCACCGACACACGCATAGAGAAACACACGGTTTCTTAGCGACCGTTGCTAAACGAGAACGAGTCGTTCATTATAATTAGAATTTACTTAATAAAAAAAATCTTCATTTTTTATCTATATTTTCATACCCGCGCTTCCCTTTGAAACATGAAAAATGAGCATTTAAATGACGCTCGGTCCGTGTCTCCTGCCTACTTCTCATCTTCATCTTTTCTCTCTCGTTCTCCATTCCTTACGCTTAAAGCGTTTCTAAATATAACGATTTTTAAGTAAAAGAGAAAAATAGATGAAATAAATGAATTTGTTTGCTTTACGTAGTACACCGAGAATGAAGACAGAAACAGAGAGAGCATTTTTTTCTTCTCTCGTGAAAATAGTTTCAAGGCTTTTTTTTCTCAAATCATGTACGATTCAAATTTTTATTATTATAAGTTATTTGTCTCTACTTCTTTTTTAATCTTATTTTATTTATTTATTTTCGCATAAATAAATCGACTAGGATTTAGATTTAACAAACACTAGAATTTATTTCGAGCAGGACATTGCTCCCTGCATTTTTACAAGTATAAAGATAGTTTGTTTCATGAAATATTTAAAGAAAATACATTTTTTTTTGTAAATTTAGTTTTAAAATATTTCAATTTAGTGATATGAATTTATATTTAATTTATGTTGAACACATAAGTAAAATTTAAATTAAATAATTTATATGAATTATTTTTAGTTTTATGCTGTTTTTGAGTAATTCAAAAATGTGATAATTTTTTAAAATTAATTTGAAATAAAATTATTTCAATAACGTCGAAAAATATTTTGAATTACTCATAATTTTAATTACGCCATCTATGAACAATTTTATTAAATCTCGACTATTTTTCTTGTTATTGCTTCCACGTTTTGCGCGTTACATCGTTATTAAACGAAATATGTTTATTTCTTCTGGGAAATCGCTATTTTTTCTTATATATTAACGTTGAACGTAGATCGATTCAATTCGGATTTTTCTTCATGCCTCGATGGATTTTCATTGTATGCCGCTTCTGTCACCTGCACGCTTCGCCAGACTTTCCACCTTGATTTCCCTCAAATGGATCCGGCAAGAAATTCCCCATGCCATTTTTCACATATTTCATATTTTCTTTAGTTCCCTTTTTTCCACATACATTTTTTTTTCTTCCATCCGATTTGGAGACCGTCAGGAATGACCGGAGTGTTTGTGTCTGAAAAACGGATGAAGATGAAGAGCGAGGAGGAAATCGGATTTCGCGAAACGAAACTTAATAAAAATGGAAATCCCGCTTCGAACAGGTTAATTGCGGCCGTCGGGAATCCGATTGGAGGGGAAAAGCAGCAATATCCTCCTATCTTCCGTTAAGAGACAGAAGAAAAGAGCCCGTATCCATATCGGATTTCCGGCTTTAATTAGCTCCGTCAGCACAAAAGATCGCAATTCCGATTCCACAATGTCTTAGTTCTAAACGAATTGATTTCGCATAGAGATTATTTCAATTAAGTTACTTTGACACAACTAAAACTTTGTATTCTGTAAAGCAAAAAGTTTAAAGCACTTCAGAATATTTGAAATTTGTAAAAGGATTGGAGAAGTTTTTATATACGCCATCTATGATTAATTCCATCCATTAAGTTAAAATTTAAATGTTTTAATGACACGTTAAAAATGTATATTTGCTGGATAAATCAACGGAACGAATAAAGCCTAATTTTTGTACGAACCATTAAGCTTAAACGGTTTGCAGGGCGTTAAGTTATCGGCAGACCTACTCTCGGACTTGAGCGATAGGTTTTTGGATGTACATTCGCTACACAATTAGTGTTCGGGAATTTGTTAGAAAGTCATTAGCGTTTCTCCCCTCATCACTCTCTCTCTCAATCCCTCCCTCTCTCCCTCTCTCTCTCTCTCTCTTAATATTTAGCGATGCTAATCGTCGGGGCTTAGCACCCGGATTATCCAACCCTCCCCCACCCAATTACGACCTACCAACCACCTCTCACCCGCACCAACCTAACACTCGATGCGAAAGAAAAACAGAATTGCACCTAAAACGTTTTTAAAGATAACACTCCCGCTCATCCCATCCTTCTGCTGACTGGAAAACAATTTTCTAATTTAAATATTTACCCACTCGAGTCGGAGAAAAAGGGATGGAGGCAGCCGCGAAAAAGGTGAAGCGAAAACAAAGAAAGCGCCCTCCCGAAACAATAGTTACCTTGGTAACGGTAACATTACGCAGACATCAAAACGTGGAGAAAAAAGCAAACACGACGACGTTTCCTGAATTCGAATTAGTCATGTTTACAAATTTGAATGCGTGTACAATTAGACATAATTTACAATTTACTTTCATTTTCAAATACAAAAAAATAATTTTATTTATATTATATTAATATTTACAAACTATAATTGAAAATTTAAAAATAATAAAAATTAAAAATATTTTTCATTACGCCATCTCTAAGCAATTTTCATAAACAATAATTAGTTTTATTTTTAATTTAATATTTGTTCTATTCGATTTTACAATTATCATGTAATACGAATTATGATGATTTACACAAAAAATGTTCTATAATTATTAAAAGGAAAAAAAAAGTGGAATTATGTTGCACTAAATTAAAACGAAAATTTAATAAGCTAATTAATTACGAAACTGTTTCCTTGACAAAAATCTACCTTTAATTAAGTAAATTTATATTTCGCAGAGAAATGTTTCTTTGGGTACATTTTTTTTGTGATATTTTTCTTGTGAAAAGTATCGCTAGTTAAATTAAGGAGAAACTTCTTGAAACTTGCGTCGCCATGGAAATATTTCCGAGAAACAGAAAGAAAGAAAAGTTTTTGTTCTATTTTCCCAAAGTATTTTCAATTTATTTATAAAAATCGATTTATTATTCTCTTCTACACACATAGTTTCATCATTTTCATTCTTATAAAACAAAAATATAAATAAAAAGTATATATTTTGTTGCTACAGTAAGTTTACTTTATTAGCAAAAGAAATAGGTTATTTTTTTCAAAATTACGAAATTTTGTTTTTAAAATTTGAAATGAGTATTTTAGTAAAATAAATTAATTATTAAGGTTTCAGAAATTTAATTTTGTCAAAAAAAAAAATGGTAATAGGTAATTGCATTTGTTTTTGTTGGAATACAAGAAAAATAATTTAAATAACTTACAATCCAACTTAGCATTATATCACTGGTGTGTTTTGAGTATCCAAAAAGAAACTAAAGAAAAATCACTTGTGGAGGGAAAGCACTGTTACATTTCATTTTTTTTTTGTATTCTTCACACTCACGACTGTCGTTATTCCGTTAAGATCTTTCGAGATGAGCGAAAATAAATGTGCGCGTCTATTTTCCATTCATGACTTAACTGAATCACTGTCGCTCTGGTTACGCAATCACGATCGTATTCATTTTTTTTTATTCGTGCTTATTTTATCCTCGTAAACGAACGAACGCACACTCTGATCGTAGAATTAATTTCGGATGCTCGAAGATGTTTAATGATGATGATGTATCTTGTATCTTTCTTTGTACTCTTTTTTTCTGTTGTTGTATATTTTTGGTACGTTTCTTCACAGGTGTGGTATTTCCGAATGTGGGGCAGTGGTGTTAATGTTACCAAGGAGATGGAGATGATGGCACGCAACGAGGGGAGAGCGCGCGCGTTTATCTTCTTCTTTCTTTCTTTCTGAGGGGTTGACTGGCGGCGCCCCTTTCTCACGGATCTATCTCTCCTTTTCTTTGTGAACGCGCCAAAAGGGCCGCACACGCACAAACACACGCACACGATTCACGACGACACGCGACGCTGCTTCGAGCATGCCGCGACAACAGACGCGTCCGTTGTGGCAGCGTCGGCGGCGTCGCGACGCTCGGATCCCCTTGGACGCCGCGATCGGCGACGCGACCGCTCCACCACATGGTCCATTCGACCATCTTCGAGACGATGCCACACGCACACACATCACGTAACGGACGCATCACCTAATAATCCCAAAACCGCGTACAAATAAAATAACATTTTAGAGGAAAGAAAAAAGGTACGCACCTGTCGCTTTCTTTACCTCCTTTTTCACACTTTTTCAAATATTCAAAGTGACAAACGACACCTCTCGAACTATATTTTCTTATTATACCTGTAACCCTATTTCAGTATCAAACAACTCAATAGCGAAATGACATCTGTCAATTGAAAGCGTCATTCAAGAAACGTCATAGGATTTTTTCTTCCTAAACCTAACCTATGAAGAATTTAAATATCCGTAATCCTATTTTGAAGTGTCATTTGATAAATTTAATGAAATTGCAGTAATTCAAAAATCGCTTGTCAAATCTTTAATTAGCGTTTGCGAATTTAGATTTTCTTTTTTTACAAAACTGAAAATCCCCGTTAGAGATTTGTCCCGAACAACTCTGAAAGCTACGCTTCCCGGTAATCCTTCTAATTCACCATTTTTGCAGCGAGTTTCGAAATGATTATTCTTGCGTCATTATTACGTTCCTTTCGCTTCGCATCCGCCCGAACATTTTTCCGTTGCTCTCGCGTTATTTATTTATTTTTTCCCTTTTTTTTTTCTCTTCTCTTCTTTATATTTTTTTTTTCATTCGAGATTTATTAAGGCCATTTGTGCACGAATTAATGGACCCTTTTATTTAGGGAAGAGCACGAGCTCCGAACATTCTCTCTCTTTCCCTCCTTTACCAGTTTTCCCTTCCCGCATCGATTTTTCTTTTACTTTTATTTTTTCCGAACGCATTTCGTTCCTCCTCCTCTTCTCCATACACACCGTTCTTCTCGTTTAACGACATATAAATGAGAATTTATATAAGCAGGATAAAATCGTTAGTTTATTTTTACAAAATTCCCTTCGAATCTTCGATTGTTTATGGAAACAATCCAGTAATTTTTGGAATCAAGTAATTTTGTTATCTAGAAATCGCCAAAATATATTTTTCAATTATAGTAATGAAATTAAGTACTTTTGGAAATAAGTAAACGTTAAAAGCCCCAATAAAAAGAAAACTTTTACTATTATGAGGTCACTAAATCCGTTGGTAATTTGTAGCCGTAATCGAATACGGGTTTCGCAATTTTTTCTCTCTTTCTCAGTTTATTCAAACTCCGCTCTGTTTATTTACGTTTATTTCTATGCGAAATATCCTATTTCAAATGTTTTTTTTTTGCTTTGCACAGCAGATAATCGCACGATAAATTATTAGGAATGTATAAGTTGTGATGATGAGGAAGCGCGGTGTAATGTGGAGCGTCCTTCTTCGGGCCGGATTTCGAAATCTTTTCGTAGTCGAAACTCGGGAATTTTGGCAACCGGATTCAATTATAATTAGAGAAATTGTCTGTGTCCGGCCCAGCTTTGTATTTATGCGTGATTCAGTGAGTCTAGAGAATAAGTGAATAAGACGAGAGCGAGAGATGGAATGGAAGAAACTCGAATATTACTGGCGTCTATGCTTATTGTGCTTCGAAAATACTCTTTTAGCGTTAATGAATCGTGAGGATCCGACGCAAAATCCGACGTCCCGAGAATAACAGATTCTCTAAAGCTTTAATAATTAGTTACATTATTTCAGTTATTTATTTTTTTCTCTCCTTTCTAATTATAAATATACACATAAGCAGTTGCTAAGCTTCTTCGTTTTTCCTTTTTTTTAACTGTTGCGGCAAAATGTATTAAAAGGCAATCAGTGTGGATGTGAAACATAATGATCCAAGTGTGTGTGTGTCGGCTGTTTGGGAGCCACGTGGCGTTCGTGTAGTCGGCAGATGTTTTGTTCCGTAATTGGAGATTGAACTATTTTAACTGGAAAATTAAAACTTACATTACCAATTAATAACATTCGCAAATTATTTCGTAATTTTTGTTTCAGCAGGATCACAATAATTTAAATATTTAGTATATTTATAAAATATATAATTTCTGTAACGAAATGTCAAATGTAAGTAATGTAGGTACGTGTTCAGACACTCAACAGTTGGAAATGCAGACGCGTCAATTTTAAATGAACCTCTTGAAGCCTGTCAAATTCGTTGCGGGAAATCGCTTGTTTCCTCATTTTTTCTTTCCTTCTTTTCCAACCCTCATTTGTTTCCCCATTTGTGCGGCAACTAGTTAGGAATCTAAAGGGGTGGGGGTGGTCGGTGGAGGCGGAAACTCGCGCGCCGCTCCTACAGTTATTTATAAATGTACAGCTGGAAAAGTTTTGCGAAAAGGGGATTTCCCACGTACGAGTACGTGGTTTCCATCGATTTTCCGGCTCATTCATTAATGAAGCCGGGTACAGCATGCGGGAGGAGGCGAACAAGAAACTTAAACGTTTATTAATGCCGGGAGTCATGGAAACGTGTTACAAGAAGACAGCGACGGAGTTGTTGCGAACAAAACCCAAAAGGAAACTTTCCTTCTGAAAACAAACTTTTCCCATGCCGAAGAAAGAAAATTCAAATTAATCTTCTGGTTTGTCCCACGACAAACTTTAAAATATCAAATTTCAAGAGAAAACTAAACAGAGATTACCCGTTTATGCAGAAACATTAGATAAAATATTAATGTGACTAACTTAAGTTAGTTAAGTTAAATGATTTTTGTAACAAACAAAATTTGACGTGTGTATATTAATGTAACGTTTTATAAATAAATAACTGAAAATTGTACCAACTGAAATGATTTATGTAATTAACGTTGTTTGACATGTGTCAAAATATGCACGTTAAAGTGATGTAGTATATCATGAATACGTAATTGGGGGAATTTTGTTGTTTTCAACGGAATTTATTTGTATCGGTAATAGCACACAGGTCGATTCATCTGTCAGTGGAGAGTGGTTGAAAACAATGTTGTTATTTTTCTTTCTCAACGTTTCCATAAAATCCGTTCCAAAACACACACAGTCACTCTATAAATAAACATACGTGCATTAAGTGCAGTGCAATTCTAAATGCGATTTATGCAATTTGAAAATGAATATTTTGTATGTTTTTACCGTTTGAGAAACGCACGACATTTCTGGGGAATTGTATTTTCTTGATGGTGGACGCCATTTATTTGACACTTAATGTTTCGGCAACAATGGAAACGCCTTGATTAACGGATTTCTACGTTTACGTTTAAGATATGATAAATATTGGAGCGAATTCGTCGACACAAAAAGGATTTCCTCCCCTATTATTTTTTTTCCATTAAAATCATTTGTTACTGTCGCAACTTTAAATGCGACCGCTCTTTTCATTTCATTTTTTTTTTCATTCTCCCGCGTTTCCCATCCATTTCGCAAAATGAAAATCCCCAGGGTTTTTCTCCCTTTTTTTCCATCTTCCTTTCAGCTAGTTGCCGAGTACCAACTGCAAATAAAGAAAAATTTCTAAAACGACAGGACACACAAAAGAGACGATTTCTTTCGATGGATCGAAACTGCCGGATAAATCAAAACTTCTTCTTTTCAACACGCAAACACTACGATGAAGAAATACAAGAGCGCGAAAATATAAGGCGGGAAATTTGAAATGGAATTCCTGCAGCGCATCGCGAGAGGTCGTTGGTCCGTCTGGATGTTCGTATCGGCGTGAGCGAAAGAGAGCCGCGAGAGATAATTATATAAATATTATTTATAGAAAGCCTTACAAGCCGAATAACACGCGCTGCCCGTTATGTAATCTCTCCCTCTTTTTCGGGATGTAAAACTCGCCCGTCTCGTCCCGTCTATATTTAGAAACGTTCGCTGCAACTCTCTTCCGCTTCTTCTGCTTCGTCCGAAGAAGAACTTCGTCTTTCGGACCTTTGTCGTTTCACTTTAATAGAATCGTTCGGAATAATAAAAGCGAACCGTGCAGTTAAGTAAACGACGATCGTCTTCTGTTTTATGCCCTTCTTCTCTAGCAGTAAACCAAAAGTGGGCGGAGGAAAAAAAATAAACTTTTGTTTTTTTTTTCTCTCGCTTTATTGGTATTAAAGACCCCGCTCACATACACGAGTGTTGGAAAGGGAAAAAAGGGCATCGAGAATGGGTCGCACTGAAAGAGAACGAACTTTGGCAATTTTTGCTCCCCAGAAACTAAGCGAAACGCACGAACGATAAAGTTTTTATTAAGTCCTCCGCAGAAACTTCCACCACCACCACCGGCAGGAGCACACATAAAAACAAATGAATGCACCCGCGGCGCGGAGTTTCTGGGGATTTCAATTATTAAAAGTTGGCAACGGATAAATACGCTACCCTTATGAAGAAGAAAAAAAAGTAAAAATTGATGATACCATTACTACACACCTTGCGTCACGCGATTTATTGCAAACCGAAATAACTGTTTACAATAGCGGCAACTAAAATAAAAATATATAGAAAAATAATAAGAAGAATCGTTTTAATCCTGCTGTTGATTTTCGGCTGATTTATAATCTTCTATTTATTTGTTTTGCGTATCGTTCTCTTCGTGCACGATTTTATAACGGGATTCCGACGTTTTGCCGCGCGTTTCGATCGTAACTTTTCTTTAAATTTAGTAAGAGAGATATAGAGATGCCCGTGTCGAGCGAGAATGTTTACATTCTGGACTTAAAATGTGTCGTCCCACGCCGCATCCGAATATATTTTAAATTCAATTTAAAAGTGGACTCGGAAAAATAACCCGCATCGAGTTTCCATAGTCGCAATTAATTCTTTGTTTTTCTTCTTCTTCTTCCTATTGTTTGATTTACGCCATCTGTCGTCGCATTTTTACTCATTTTGACAAGCGACAGTTGACGTGTGTCAATGAAACGCTTAGAGCCGATGTTACGTGATACGACTTAAGCAAATTACGTAAACTTAATTCGTTTTGTACTTAGAAATTTGAAAATATCTTAGAGGTTATATTTAGTAAATTTACACGCCATCTGTTGCTCTTTACAAGTTACCCATTTTGACTTGTGACAGTTGACAGAGCGGGTCATAGTTCTGGTAATTTGAACTCGCCACCAATACATTCCATGACACTTTTATTTAACCTCACTTGTCCCGTTCACTTTTATAATTAGACATTTACGAAAATATAAATAAATGAAGTAGGAAGACTTTATAAGTTAAAAGTCAGTAGTTTAAATATTTGCGGGAAAATTTTATATTTAAGAAAACGAATAATATATTTAAATTAGAATTTTGTTGATTGCAAAAAATGTTGTTATTATATATTATTGAATAGATAGCGCTTGGCTGAAAATCTATCAGCTGTTCAGGATGTGAATTGCCTTTTGTTTTATGCAATTGCTTCGCTTTTGAGACAATTTGAAACAATATCGGCGGCGGCTGTTGCATATTTTGGCAACGAGCCCGTCCAACTAAAGAGACTCACTTCTCTCCATACTTTTCGTGCTCCGAAAAATTGCACATGACACAAGTGCATCCAAATTTACCGGGATGATTCAGAAGAGAAAGAGAGAAACAGAGAAGGTGTGACGAAAGTTCACTTCGTTTCCGATATTTCTTCTCAATTTCGTGTTGCCTCACAAAGTGTCCCGCTCGAAGAAATAAACAGCAACGAACAAGATAAAAAAAACGAAGGAAACGCTCCATTGCCAGTGAAGAAAACAGCGGAGTTTTCTTTCTTCTTTTATTATTATTTCATCGTTTTTCTCGCGACCGGTGCCAAAATAACAAACGGCGCCGCGGTATTTGAGAAATTTCCTTCATCCATCATCCGCGAACGAAAAAAAAACGCGAATTACTCCAAAAGGAGAGTGTCTCTCGTAATCACTTTGCAAAGGATAATCGTGTTTGCAGGAATAAGAAAAATCCAAATTACAAACAAAAAAATGAAGAAAAATTGATTTTCAATAATAATCCAGTTGAGATATAAAAAGTTACAAGTGTTAGATGAGAAAACTTTTCTTTACATCAATAATATAGTAACGCCATCTATATTTCATTTTTGGAAACTATTGCGTTTTATGCGTTTTTGCATGTAAATTATCCGGTTTGTTCGCAGGACTGAAAACGTGGCATAATGCTGTGCTTTGTGCCATCTGTTGAAGTCGGAGCAACGTATTTTCGACTGGCAGACACGTGTCGCCTATTAATTACTGGGTCGTCCGGCGGCAATTAAAACGGCGTTTCGTGTTTAGAATTTATATATTTTTCTGTGAGCGAGAGAAGCGAAGAGCGAAGAGGAGAGACTGCCGCTATTGTTTGCGCCGATCCGCGGCTGAGAGAAATCAAACAGGTGCATTTCGAAAAGATTTAACCCAGATAATGTTGTCGGGCCGTTGCCAAAATATTTGCCGCGTCTCGCTTTTGAATCACGCCGCTTCGCCGACGTTGCAGAACACAGAATGTTTAATAATAAACACATACACGAACATAAAAGGTTTAAAGAAAATAATTTTAAAAAAATACTGTAAGAAAGGGATGAAAACTTAATATACAAATGAGATTGTTTAAATAACAACTCTTTTCTTCCTGCAAACCCGAATCACGAAAGTTGCCCAATCTCTCTTTTGGAATGGTGCCATCATCTCGGCTGCTCTAATCGGAACGCTCATAATGAATATTAACTCGCGCTTTAAATATATATTAAAAAAAACAATAAGTAACGTCGGAGTTACGGCCTTTGAAAGAAAAAAATAAATTAAGATCTTTTAATTGCGCAACGATAAAATTTCCCTTTGTCTTACTTTACAAACTTTTATTTATTTATTTTTTTCTGCGTGTTGGCTCGACGCGACGCGCATTTCAACATAAATTACTTCTCTCGCTCGGTCAATTATGAGACGAAAGAAAAACAACCGAACGGAATCCGCGCCGTTGCCCAACTCCACGGACGCCATTGATCCGATCGCATATTATCATGCAGTTGTCATAGCTACGCGACTGCGAAGGTGAATCCCGCGGGCCGCGTTTGGCCCGTGAACAATGAATTACATGAATTTGTTACTGGAAACGAATCCCGCGGGCCACGCTTGGCCCTCTGACTGAGTATTCGTGGTAAAGTAAATATTTGTGCGGATGGGAAAGGCGGCATGGAAAAGAAAATGGGTTAAAAGTCGACCCAGTTTACGATCTTTTAGAACGCGCACACACACACACACATACACCACCCACAACAGCATTAGCATTGTGTAAAGTTTATGCGCGTACTCTCTCTATGTCTGCCTCGTCTCGTTTCATCGGTTAGGAAGCAACGAGGAATGTGTAGACTGGAAGACAGAGCAAACAACGTACTCTATTCTAAATCTGGACCATTGTTTGTTATCATATATCTAATTGCAAATTGTTTCAACGAAAGAATACGGTTCACGGAAATGCTGATCAAATTCGATCTGCGTCTATTTGCGTTATTGCGGAAGTATTACTTCACGGAAAAATCAATTTTACAGTTCATTTTCTGTATACACAAACAATTTCAAGTAATTTCATGTATTTTTTTTAAGATATTATAAAATTTTAAGAAAATATCGCAAATGATTCCAAGCAAAGAATATGATTGTCTTGTCATGTCTGACCATTTTATTAACTATTGTACAGTTAATATGTTTATTCATTGGGCCTACCAAATTCTACTTAATTATTGGAACCAATAAGTTGCGTATCCGTTATTTTGAATAACTGTACATCCTTTCAGGAATGTGACTATCAACACAAACTGAAACTTCATAGTACACCCACGTAGTTAAAACTCATTTCCTATCCCCACTCATCCCTTTTTTAAAATGAACAGAGTTTTGTATAATATAATTTAGTCTTAGTTGGAGGGCCAACATCTTACTATTAGGTAGTTATATTAACTTAAAGAGACGAATTACCTCTTAGTTGATAAACCATGAGATCAACACTTGTCTAGTTGACTTCTCAATAAAAACATTATTTTAAACAATAAAGTTATTTTAGAATATTGTATTTAATATTTATAAACTAGAGGAGACTCCACAACTACGTAAGTACGAGATAATCCACGGTGTCCAGAGATTATTTAATCCCGGGACACGACAGTCTGAATTCGATTTGAAACTATTTTAAGATAAATTTCTGCATTTTCGTCAAAAATCAAAATTATAAAATGATGTACTTTAATATTTGCGGTTAATTATTTTGGAGATCGATCAAAATTGGCGATGCATAATTTAGATGGCATTACGGGTTGCTATATACCAATTTTTGTTTATTTTTGTTGTTATTTTGTTTGATTGGACGTTTCCATGGAAACTCCATTGGTTTTTGGTGTTATTTTTGTTTATTTTCAGCGTACGGTTCGCAACGAAGCTTTTTCCATAATTAATGCGATCGTGTCCCCCTACCAAAAACCCCACCCCCTATACCGTGCATTATTAATCCTCATCGATCGGGACTTCCTGAATAAATAAAACGTGCAAATAAATCGCGAAATGTTCAAATAGTAAAGAGATGGATGGAATCAAACGAAAGAGAATTATTTTTAAGGTTTCTTTGAAAGTTAAACATTGAACTTGGATGGGTTATAATGATATTTATTACAATAACAAAAAATTGTCTAATGCGGAAAAAAGGTAAGAATACGAAAGTTAAGCGTTGAACTCGAATGGGTGATCAAATTTGTCAAATTTAATGGAGTGAAAGAAAAGGTTGTAAACGAAAATTTAATAAGCGAAAATAGGGGTTGTTATGCGGGTTGCCGATTGAAACGTCAAACTGACAAACTGTAAGGTGGTGTTTCGCGGATGGTTTTTATTGCGCGGGGGCGGCGGAGAGTTAATGTAAAAAGTCATAAAATTTAATGTGCGGTGGAACGATCCTCGGGAAACCGCCGCCGCTACAGTTGCCTTCCATCCCCCTCGGGGCGGGAAAAAGAAGTGCTTCCCTCTAACGTATTAAAACAAAACCGACGATAAAAATTACATTGTTTGTGTGTATGTGGTTGCAGAGTAAACATGTGTCATGTGCGAGAGTTTGTGCACTTGATGCAAACGAGATGCGGGGCCGTTTAATTCCGATGGGAGAATACAAAAAAAAAACACGAGGGGAAAACATACACGAAACTAAACGGAGGGTTTTGAGGGCACAAAAAAAAGGAATAAGAAAAAGAAGAAGAAGTTGTAGAGGAAACTAAACGAAAGCGGACAAACCGTAAATTCGATTCGTTTTTATTTTATGCTACCAACTTAGGAGACGTAAAAGGAAGTTTAATGGCGGACGCGCCGGGTCTTCCAACTTGCGAAACGTAAAAATCCCGGTTTATGGACACGGCCAACTTTAAATTTTCCCCCAAACCGTTCGTAGTAAACGTTCAAAGTAAAATACGTAACGAAATATTTACGAATAAATCAAGTTTAACATCAATAATTTTTTCGTTACAAAATTTCACAGTAAATTTTTCAAATAAAACCGATAGATGTCATCAAACTTTACAATTATTTTTTTACTACTTAAATTATTGCTATTTCTTAAGAAAAACTAATTTCAAAGTTAAACTTAATGTGTATACTTACAAAAAAAAAAGTTTTTGTTGTTGATGTTCTTTCAAGTCTCCATATTTGAAGGGTTGTTATTTCCGAACACATTAACCTAATTTTTGCATCCCCCTCTATTTTTTGTTGTTGTTATTCAATCTCTTTTCATCGTCTTCGTCGATGTTGTTGTTTGTTGTTGCCGTGGAGTCTGCTCGTTATTCGCGGCGGCCAATAAAATCGATAGATCGGTTCGCGAAAAACGATATATTTTTTCCATATCCGACGCGAATACAAAAAAAAACGCAAACTGTCAAATAATTTACGGTCGTTGCCGTTTCCGGAAACAATCGGCGTTCATTATCTGCACGTCCGTTTGGTTGCCTATTTTTTTTAAATACCGGGATTTACCGAGTTTTCGGATTTTGGTATTTTACAGTTAAAAAAGAAAAATAACAACGAGGTGGAAAAAAAAGTAGGGAGAATTGTGTGTGTGTGTCTGTGCGATCATAAAACATGGGCCGAAGTCTAAATAAAGATGCTTGTCTATTCGGAATGGTGCGGAATATTTTTAGAATAAAGATTCTCTCGTTGTCTGTTCCGAGTGTGTCTGTGTGTGTATACGTATATACATACATACTTGTGTGTGTGTTTGGTTGTGTATGCTGGAGGCGGCGGTCAGGTTACACGCGGCCGCCCCCGACATGAATTATTCAAATGCTGTTCTCTCTTCTCTCGCGAAACACGACGACCTTCCTACCTGCCCACTCCACCCCTTCAAACCCTCCACACAAACTAAAACGAAGAGAACAAAAAAAAACAACAAAAACAACCCCAACTGAGCACACTCGGATGACCAAACGTAACGTAACGCAAATAATGTATGCGCAAAAAGAGAAGCGCTTACGAAAAAGGTTAAATTCTTAATATAAAAAAAACATTTCTTAAGAATGAATTTGAAAAGAGATGAATTATAAAAATTTTGAAATTGTAGTCCGGTTCAAAAAAAAAATATTTCCTCTCTTCCTCGCTTCAAAAACATGAGAAACAAAAATATTCGAAAAAAAAAATAAGCGAAGCCATCTCTCGTAAATAATTCCCATTCGTGTGTAACTTTTAATTAGTTTGTTCATTTTTCAAAAAGCTTTCCGACCTTTTCCTCTCATTCTCTCGCTCACATACACTTTCCATTCATTCGACGCTTCCGTTTTTCCCCCAAAGCCCCCCGTCGCCACGTCGAACTTCCGGTGTTGCGTTTCCATGGTTCCCTCGAACCTTTTTAAATCTCGAAACGAAACAAAAAGCGAATAAAAACCGAACACACAATGCCCAATTGGACGACGACGCACGGAATCGCAGTAGCTGCGAAATGGAACCGAACAAAAAGGAAACGAAACAAGGAAAAATTACAAATGAAGGACGAAAAAGTCCACAGTTCGCAATGCACAACAGCAACACACACACACAAAAAATAGGTGGAGTGCAACTTTATTAATTTTATTCTTTTTCGCGAGAGAGAAAAATGATAATGGCGAAAATGGTGGACCTGGAAACAATCTCGCTACAAGGAAAAACAAAACAAAAGAGCAAAGGGAAACGTTAACATTAATTAAAATCGAGGAGGAGACGAAATAAAGGGAAACAAAAATATACTTGTGTATATAATGATGAAAACAATTTGTTTTTATTTTTCTTTATTTTAATCCTCTGATCGAAAACGGGGAACGCTCGCTTGAAGAGCGTATTGTGTTGCCGTAATTGAAAACGAGATTTGTAAGTAGCTTAAGTCAAATTGCATTGTTAAATTTGAGTTTTGTTTATAATGAGATCCTCGCATCGATTTCTGTACAATTTCAATACAAAATTATTCATAAGATTCGTTCCATATTATTTTTTTTTATGCAATTAGTATTAATTTTCAGATTAACTATGTATTTTGTATTGTAAATTGTTTTAAAAAGAAGCAGATTCTTCGTGGGTTACGTTTCTTTTTTTAAGGGTCGGATGAGGTGACTTCGACCCTCGGGTACGGTACGATAGTTTCCATGACAACAACAACAAGAACAACAACAATAAAACATGTCTCTAAGGGCCAGCGGATCCGACGTGGGTCCTGGTCGGAAAGTCCCTACGCGACCCGCCGCCACCTCTCGCAAATTTTAATTAAGAACTTAACAATTGAATTCGTTGCCATGGTGAAACAAGAAGGGGGTTGAAAAACACGAACGAGAAAAGAAAAGCTGATGTTAATAGGAAATACGACGTCTCATAATCGGAATGCTCTTATAATGAACGACTAAAGCGGAAAACAGGAAATTGAAGAAAAAAAATGAAAAAAGAAAACAAGATCCTAACGTGGAATTAAATAAACAGAAGGCGAAGTTCCGGCGATGCCTTGAGGCGATGATTATTTCCTTGTGTTTGAAATTCTCTGTTTTTCTTTTTTTTTTTTTTTTGAATTGCGAGAGTCGAAACAACAATTTCTTTTTTGTTTTTTTTTCTTTTTTTGTTTCTTTCTTAGCGCGATAATAGGAGGAAGATGGAAACGAGGAAATCAAGCAGCAGCGGAAAAGTGAGTAGAAAAAAAATATATGTATAAAAAAAAGTGGAAAGAAGTTCGCCCTTAATTTGAATTAAAAACTTTTTCTCTCATTGCGTCAGCGGCGTTTCTAAAACCAATTAAAAGTTCTTTCCTCCTCCTACTCCTTCTCCACGTTCGTTTCGGGATTCTCGCTTCAGCACCCCTCCTAGAAGGCGGCAGGTTGAAAACGGGGGTTTGTAGGAATAGTAGAGGTTTTTTTTTTGAAATTTATTTGGTGGATGAGGAAAGTCCGTGAAAGAAGAAACAAACTAATGTTTGCCATAATTTCAGTGTTACTTAGCAGATTAAATTACACACAAAATAACATTTTCAGTCTTCCACGAGAAATGTGTGTCAGTGGGTCGTAATTATTAAGTTGGCTGCAAAAATGGCAAAAAGAACAAATTTTAATAAATGTAAAATGCTTTATTATTTCAGAAATGTTACGATCTTAACGAATATTGATAACAGTTTTTCTATTATTAAGTAAGTCTAAATGTATGTCAGTAGAGCAAAATCCTGATATAAATAGATAAAAATGTTTGAGAAATGTCAAAATTGACAGTTTTTTAACAAATGACGATTATGAATTGTTAAATTAGAACTAAAAACATGAGGCTATTTGAGAAACGTCAAAAATGACAGTTACTGAATAAAATGAGTAATTTATGAGGATGAGGATTTAGAATTGGTATTTGAGGGAAGTAAAAAATGACAGTTATTAAATGAATAACTGTGTCAGCGGGTCATGTTAGTGTAAATTGGCAGAATTGTGATATTATTGTTGTATAATGAATTATCAATGTTTTTCTGTGAAAAATGTCATTAGGAATTAAATTATGGATGTGTGTCAGTAGGTCGTGTCAGTCAGTACCTGTGGAAGGGTCAAAAATTGTGACATATTCTTAACTAAAAAAATCGTATAGTTGAGTAGATATTGTATTGTTCTTACCGGTAGGGAGGCTTTTTCCTCGGCGGCGGTTCCCCCTTTGGGGGGCACATTTCCGGCCTTCGCAACGAGGCCCACCGGCACCCGCACCGTGAGGCAGGCAGTGCCCCTCTAGTAGGCCCACACTCGACGCAACAAGACGTCTCCTCCGACGGTTTCCTCCTTCGCCCCCAGCTGCCCCCTGCCGCCGCTACACCACCGCCACCTCCGACCGATCATTCAACAGCACATCGCGAGTCCACGGACCTCTTCTAAAGGACGGACGGATAACACCACAATCCACACAATCACGACCGTCCCCCCAAAAATAAGAGCAAAAAAAACAAAGAAAAAGAAAACAACAAATAATATAAATATAACCACGAAAAAACTAATTCGCGCGCACTAATTGAACGGGGAGAAATCAAATAAACAACTTTCAACTTTCACAGTGTTTCGTCTCTTCTATTAGGAACATGTATCGTTTCCCGCCGCTCCGTTTAACATCCGTTCACCGGTCCATCGTCAATTTTACTTTGGCACATTTGTTTCTCTTTTATATTTTTTTCGAAAACGACGTTGGCTCAGATCGTGCCTTCCTTTAATTATTTATTTATTTGTCAACTTTTGGGGTTGTCTTGGCAACTCTTCAGTTATTGCTATTGCGTTTTCTTTAAACGCGGGGTTCAAATTTATTTTATTGTTTAGCGGGAAAATTTAAATTTCTACGACTCTCTTGGCACTCGGCACATCTCCCCTCGTTAAACATAACATTGTCGTCGTATCTTCAGTCACTTCTCAAAAAACACTCACCTAACTCAACTTCTAGAATCTGTTTGTTTCTCTCTCTCTCTTTTATTTATTTATTTATTTTTGTATATATTTATATATTTTTGTATGTGATTTCTCTCTCTATATATATATATTTCAATTCAATTTTTCCTTTTTCCTCTTGTTCTATAATATTTTGTTAATTTGGCTGTGTATTTTCTTTTCGTTTTCTTGTAATTCGTGTGAGTGGAGTGAGTGCAATAATAATAATAATATCAGCTGAGCACCCGACGCTAGGGGAGGTTAAGCGGCACTACTACTATTCCTCACCTACTATCGAGCGACGGCGACGCCAAAGCGCACGAGCGTCGCGCAATCTCAATCGACGCTCACTCAAACATGCACGCAAATCTACACACGGACACACATACACATTCGCACGAGAAGAGAGAACACCACCTCCACTCTACCTACCTGCTGCTCGTCGTCGTCTTCCACGACGTCGACGCTCGCGTTTTAATAAACAAACGCGTTTAACGCTAATTAACAGCGCCATCTCTTGCAAAATTTCCTCTCAACTTTAACATATTTATACCAACATAAACAAAAAGAAAACAAAAATTCACTATATTTTTAAATGTCCACATTTTATAATTTAAAAAAAAAAGTTTATAAATAAATTAAAAATTAGTAAAAATTAAGTTTAAAAAAATTAAATATTAAAAAAATAGTATAATTACATTTAAAATGTGAAAATGTAAATTTATAAGAGTGTTTTTTACATTTTATCAAATTTATCCAAAAACGTATAAATTGGTATAGTTTTGTAAATCTACTGATTTTTATTTTCTTGTGATATGAAAAAAATCAATTGTCAAAATGTAGTGTCTACATTTTATCGAATTTCTCCAATAAAATACACATAATACAGAAAAAATCAATTAGATTAATAAAACTGAAATTATAGACTAAATATATAGTATAATTAATTTTCAGAAAGTTACATTTTATTGAATTTACCAAAAATAATAATGAATTAAAGCTAAATAAATAATGTAACCGTTCGTCAAGTGGCTCTATCATAAATAAAAAAAAACATTTAATAAAAAATTTAATTAATTAAAAAAATTTACATATAAAAAGAATCATTCAAGTTTCGAATTAAAAAAGGTATAAAATAATTTTGTTTATATTAACTCTATTATTTCTCCACAAATTTGAGTGAACTTTGATCAGCGGACAAACTTTTCATACAAATTTGTGAATTAATAAAATTAATTTATCAAAAAAAAATGGTATTTAATTAATTAAAATTCATAAGAATACATTTAGTTAATGGAAATTAATAATGGAAATGTTGAGGTGCATTATTTTCGCAAATACGCATTTTACAATGGCATAAAATTAAACTAATGTTTTCGGTCTCTCATTTTGAATGCGTAGCGGGGAAAACAAAAGCCTGGTATGTCCCGGAATCAATGGGCGGGTGTGCGGGAACCGAGCGAACGCCGTCATTTGTCAAAATTCGTTTGTCTTTTTGTCGGTTTTGTTTTGGTTTGTTTGCTTGCTCGTTTGTTTGTTGTTGTTGTTGTTGTTGGCAACGAACGTAAATGTTAATTAATGGAGCTGCACAAAGCGCCCTCCTGCGGAAGACACAAAGGACGAACCACTCGACTCACAACAATAATAATAGTAAAAATAGAGACGATGATGATGATTACAACTACGATGATGATGATGATGATAATGCAATTGCATTCGCAATGCAAACACAACAATGGAATGGAATTGTGCACAAAACCCTCCACGATTCCGGACTTGCTTTCATCCATTGTCTCCCCATTATATAATTTTTTTTTTGTTGTTATTGTTGTTGTATGCGAAACGAAATCCACTTTGGTTCTTCAAAAAAGAAACTCAACATCAAAATTATAATTGATCAAATGGAAGCCGTAAAGCTCTAAGCCTCCCTTTCAATAAACATTTCGACATCAAATAATATATATATTTCTGTGTGCGTGTTTCAGTTTATATATGTATGCATGCACATCTATAAAACAGTCGTTACCGTGGTAATATCGACTGGTCTATTCAATGATCGTAACCATAGTAACTTTGTGCCGGAAACGATTCATACGCAACGGCGCAATTATTTAAAATAAATCATTACTCTTGTTTATAATAATAAATTATTCATTAATTTATTTAATTTTTTTAAAATTTATTTCAGATTTTTTACTTCTACTTCAACAAATTGTGGAATCAAAATTTGTCAATAATTTCGAATATTTTTGTTTTATTTTCTTTAAATTTGTGAACGTGCAAAAATGCAATGATTTTTGGGTGATTGTGAATCAGTGTTTCCAAAGCGAACCAAGTGGAAAGGTGTGAATTAATTAAAGAATATTGTTCGAGTGAGATTTGGGTGGAGGCGCCGGGTTATGTGGAGCTTGAGTTGAAGCGAGATGGAATGAGAGGAGGTGAGATAAAGAGCGCCACCCCCCTGGCCCCCTGCGAGCACTTAATCTCGACCGCTCTGGGCCTTTGTGTGTATATTTGTAGCAGACTCGACAACGGAGAGGAGAGCGGGTATGAAGGAGAAGGGCGCACTTCACCTATAATTCATTAACTTTTCGAAGGGCTTAAGTCCAAAAGCAACATATATATGTACACTCAAACACTCAGAGAACGAGCATAGGGAGAACCGCCACCCTCCGCGTCGACAACACATTTTCTATAAATAGATTTACGTCGGAGACGGCGCTGGAACAAAAGAACAAAAACGAAAACAAAAGTATGAAAACGCATGTCGCACGCAACAAAAATCTCCGCTCCAACTTTCTCAGACGAAAGAGAAATTAATGGATTGAAACTGTTGTAGATTGATCAATGCGAATGAGTGGCTGCGTTGGGAAATAAATTACAATTTCAATAATTTTAATATAAAATGAACTGAATATTGCATAATCTAATAAATGTAATAATTTGAAAATTACTAAACAGTGTTTCCAAATCAGATTTTAAAAATGTCATAGTAATGTTTTGAATTGGTGGATGCGCCGGGTAATAAGTAAATATTTAAATAATTTAATAATGAACAAAATAATAAATAAAAATTTGCCAACCAAGTTTAATTGCGTAATTTCCGATGGATGGCGCTTAATTATTTTTCCGTTTCGTATCGATTTCTCGGATGAAATCTGATGTTAACGCAAATATTGTTTCCGATAAGTTTCGGCTAATTACTACGTGCAGCGAGTTACGTTTTGAATGGGTGTGGGGCGGCGACGGCGGCGGCGGTATTAAATCGAGTGCACGCGTATAAATTATTATTCTTTGTTCGAGCGGATCGTATTTCCTCGGTATGAGTCGGAGATGGGTTTCGGAGACGGCGGCGGTCCCGCATTTCGGGGGCGGCAGACGCCGGTTACCAGGCAACAGGAAGTCGTCGCCATAGCTACGGCAGCCACCAAAAAACATTCGCAACAAAGGAGATCTGGATTAATAGTCTAGCAGATAATGTGAGCCGGTGTTTCGAATGTTATGGAAGGGAGGCGGCGGCGGTGGCGGCGTTTCCTTTCATGCTTACCCCGAATATACGCACGTAGACTACGCGCTTTTTCTCCGAAAGCGTAGTTTTTTTTTTCTCTACCAAAAGTTTCATTGTTCATTTCGGGGTGCGCGCCGTTAAGCGCCCCCAGCAGTGTTCAAGCCACCCCTGTCCACCAACGAATGTGGGTCAGTGTGGCGTTAGTTGGTGAATGCAAGAGAGAGGAGAGGACGGCAATTACATTTCATTCTGTTCTCGATCACCATCGATCAAGTTCTACATTTTGATAAGACCCAACACTTCCACCCATTCCCCCCATCATCCCCTTCACACAGCATCGATTCTACACGTTCTATCCCCGTTTCCCGTTTCCGTATCATTTTCCCTTTCTGCTTCTCATTTTCGATTAGTATTTAAATTGATATTGCCTGCTTCTCCTCCTCCACCGTCGCTCGTTTCAAAATTGACTGAGACGCAGATGAGCTCATAAATTTCCATCTGCAATTACAATTGCGATTGCCGGGGAACAAAATATTAGACGTTCATTAATTATACCGCTGCCGCCACCGCCGCCGTTCGCTCATCATCATCATCCTCCTTCTCTTCGTCGTCTTCGCAGTCGACGTCTTCATCCGCAGCCGCCTCCAATGAATATGTACATATTCCGGAATGATTATTAATTATCCATCCCATATTTACATACCCTAATGTACACTTAAGCTCTCACCGTATCCTAAACTAATTGTAACAACTCTCTCTCTCTCTGCACACATTTTACAAAAATTCCAACGCAAACTCCCTAATATAAATATTTATAACATTTTATAGAAGCACTACAAATTTGCTCCAACTATATTTATATTTAGTAAAGAATAATTAAATTGTAAACAAATAGTTGTAATTAAAACTAAAACAAAGCTGCAGTTAATTACACTTTAATTACGGCAAATTCAGAATGTAGAGTAATAAGTAGAAAAGGTGGACGAAGGGTTTGAGTTGTATTAATAACGTTTTAGTTTCGCTCACGAACGGCATTAACAAAGGCAACGGCAAATCCGGAACCGGACGTGACGTTTCCTGCGGTGGCGGCGACGGAGGCGCTTCCGGTCGTCCACCGTATAAATCACGTGGATCTACATTATATCTGAGCATAATAGAGATTTAATTACGGTACATTACTATCTATCTCCCTTTCTCTCCCCTGATGTGTCTCCTTCGACCGAAAAGGAAACGAGATTGAATATGTTCGGAGGCCCTAACGACCTTCACCCTAATTGATGATAACTCGGAAACGATGTTACCTCCACCTGCCGGAATTAACTAGAAACTATAATCGATAGATTAAAATAAAAAATATTATTATATATTAGTTTTGTTTTAAAAATAATAAAGTTGATAGAAGATTGCAAATTATATGTGTACTATGAGTTGGTAATAAATAGTAAAAAAAAATATATATTTATATAGCAAATATGAAAAAATTTGATTTCTAATCTGACGTAAAGTTAAATTAACGCAGAGTTATTTTTTTTCCTTCGACAAAACAATTGAACATCAATTGCAATCAGAGGTGGAACGTGATTCTAATCGTGCACGATTTTCCATTATGTAAGTTTCCTGAAACCTGAAACCCGGGAGGGGTTTGGTTGGGATGAAACTACGGGTGTTCCAGGGGGGTTGGTTTTGTTGGACGGTCAGTTTTCGAATCACGTCCACGTGTGTGCATGTGTGGGTGTATATGTAGCGTGTATGGATATGTGTGTGGAGGGTGGTGGGCTTTTATCGGTTTCTCATTAACATGACGTACGAGTATTGCGGCCCGCAGGGCTTTGGTTATAACGTTAAGCCCTGCGACCCGGCAGCACCTCTAAATTATTGTATTGTCAAGACATTCGCATATTACGAACACAGTAATGTTAATAGGATTAACCCACTACAAAGACAATTACAGTTTGACTATCAAATATTAATTTTTAGTTGGCAATATGTTGAGACGGTTTCAGAAAAACTTAAAACAATCAAAAGCACTGCTATAATGTTTAAATAACAAATATAGGCAACTAATATAACTTTTGCGTATTCAAGTTATATATAAAAAAAAGTAATTTTATTGAATATATTTAAATGAAAATAAATTTAAAGTGAACAGAGAATTGAGTTAAATTGTGTAATTGCAATATTCAGTAGGCTGGAATGTAGTTCTCTTTTTTTTTTGTTACGTTGGAGACCTGCACATTACTTCCACCCCATAAATTCGTTTCGATACATTTGATTTTCCGCGGAAATTCAGAAGAAAGCCAGATACATATTCCATTCGAGTCCACCGCTCCTTTCCAACTCTCTCTCTCTGCCATTCACATACACACTTTCTCTCTCTTTCACTCTTTTATATACATATATTCATGCACGCACACACATGCAGAGAATAACATTCCTGACATTGAGAATTCCCCAGTCGTGGGACCGGAATTTTTCCCCGACCCTCGACCCTCCTTCAGTCACTCACTCGGTCTATCTCTTCACTCTCCAAAACGTTCCCAAGAAAATGACCCCATACAGCCCCTTGTCCTAACGCTTTTCAACCCTCCAAAGACATTGTCTTTAAGGGTCTTCGAGATAAAGTTACACCGCCAGATAACGCATACAGACGCGCACACACCTCGAGTTATTCATTCCTGACGCGTTTTGATGCGGCATCCCCAGTGTGCACAAAAAAAAAGAATAAAATAAAAATAGAAAGAGAGAATATACGAAAACGAAAATATCCGTGCTCTGAATTTTAATTCCCTCCCTCATCCTCATACCCACAGCAGTCGCACTCCACCCACTTTTATCTTTTAAGACTCTCTGCACACCCCTCGCAACCCCTTTTAATACCGTTTAAAAGGGGCGGCGCAGGAGTCCGTGATTAATTGAATCCTTATCAGATCGAACTTCGGGCCGTCGATTGCGAGCACCGAAAAGGATTCAATTATTGCTCCTTCGACGTTCTCCTCATCCTCCTACTCGGCATCCTCTCTCATCCTCCTCATCCAACACTTCCAACGAAGAAAATGATGAAATAGATGGAGAAGTTAAAAACGGAGGGAGGGGTGGACGGGTGCAAAACAAACAAGTTTCAGTTTCCGCTTTCTCTATTTTACCCTACTCCCCTTAACCGTTCTCAATCGCAAATATTTACGAGTCTATTACGTAAACACGCTTCCGTTTTCGTCCCTTCCGGTTATCAAAATTCATCCTGTCAATCGAAATGTAACATGTAAAAATAGATCATTAAGAAGACACATTTTTTAACATAAGTTTGGTTAGGTTATTTTAGGTTAGATTATGAAAAATTGAATCGTGAAACTCATCACTTCAACAAAACTGAAATATTTCGAGTCGTAATTCATTTGTTTCGTAATTTATGTGTTCGGAAAATGGGAGCGATATCGCTTTCATGCATTCGATGATCCACTCCAAATAACAGAAAAAAAATACAAATATGAAATAGGAACCTTTCCATTTTCTCTTTTTCCTTTTTCTATTCCGTTTTGATACCAGTCATTTTTATTGCTCGCCTGTACTTTATTGCCACCTCTCGAGCAACGCGAACGCCACAAAACGCTCTCAAAAGAAAAGCGTGCAATTAATTTCCTCTTGTCACAAGCGAAAAATTATTATCTCGTATCTCCTAAACACACCACATTACAAGTATCGTCATTTTATTTATCACCCGTCCAAAGTACAATTGCTTAACTTTTGTAAACTATCAAATCATTAGTTTCAACAAAAATTCGGATGTTGCGAAAACCTAATATTTTATTTACTTTTACGTTACTCAATTTTTGGAAACCGTAAAACTATCCATTACGACGGATAATTAAAATTCGGTTGCCAAGGAAACCTGATGAAAACAGTTGAAAATTGTTTTTCCAAATTGCATCGATGCATTTGGAAACGCGAAGCCCCTGCTAAAAGTTTAATTAAAAAGCGGGTGAGAAGGAAAATAATATTCGGGAAATTATTAAAACAATTGTAGCGTAGCCTGGGAAACGGTTCGTTCGCTGCTCTGTCGTAATCCGGTGGGAAACGTGCAATAAAATTTAATATCTTTCGGCGAAACGAAGGAAGGATTTCATATCGAGTCGAATTCATTTTGCGTCCATATCGCAAAATAATAAATTTCCCAATTAGGGAAAAAAATCGATACGAACAAAAAGAAGACTAGACTACACTTGAAAAAAAAAAGAGCTTTTCCATCTGTTTGATGTAACTTAGCAACAGATCATCTTTGTGATGAGATGAAACAATGCGGAGATATGTATCTGCATATGCGGGAGGCGAAAGATATATTGCGGTTTCATTATGCCAACAGATAGCGCCACGTTCTGCGTCCATGCTTCTCTTTCACCCCCCCCCGCACACACTCTCACTGATTTATCTCCAGACGAAATTAACTTTTTCCCATTTTCCGACGTCGATATAAGCGAATGGATCTGCTCCAATATTTCATCATTTTCGATTGAATAATTCATCTCGTCTACCAAAACGTTCCTCTCTTCTTCTCCTCCTCTTTTATTTTAACGAGCCTTCATTGAGCACGTTCAATTATTTATTTTCTTCTGACTAATACAAAACCGAAGTTAATTTTAATTTATGATGAATGTTTTCTAAAATTGAAATTATTCAATTTACGATTTATCAATTCCATTAGAATATATTTTTTTAGTAAATAATATGTTTTCAATTAAATACGTTCGTTTCTGAGATCTGAGCAGCAGAATCGATCGTTACGAAGTTGTTGCGTTGTCGAAGTTTAAGCGAGGCTTAAGCGGGGAATATGAGACGGCCAAGGGATCATATTAGGGAGAGAACCGCAAGCTCGAGGAGTTTGGACCAAAAGGACCGCTCATCTCCTCCTTCATCCCACAACGATCCACGTCTTGTGTAACCCTAACCGAAAACCGCAGGCTTTTGCAGTAAAAGAACAACAGCGTTTTCGAGATCGAAAACAATTGTTCAACTAAATTATTAACTGTTGCTAAGCAATATTCAAGTTTTCTTTTTTACTAAAATTATTTTCACAATTTGTAACAAATTCTATGCGAATGGAGTTTGACCAAGTCACAAACACTCAAGAGTGATGTTCCAAACTGTTAATGAAATGTTATGTACGAGATACAGTTTATCTCAATGCTCGTGTGTAAATGAAGTTGCGTAACGAAGTAAATGTAAATAACAAAAGCATGATGGGTATCAGGAGGGAAGGACAGGCGAGCGAACAAAAGAAAACTGGAAAGGGAGAAAAAATACACGCGGCGTCGGACAGAATGAAAAGTGACAGCTGTCAAGGGATGCGATACAAACGGAAGTTGGGAAAATTAGTGCGTTTTTTTGGGTATCTTTTTTTTCAAAATGGATTTTCGTGTCCATGTTATTTCGTTAGGGATGAAGGAGAAAAACAATGAACACATTTCGATGTCGTTTTTCTTGTATTTTTGGTGGTTTCGAGGATTTTAGAGGAATGGGGCGATGAACGAGTTTTGTTGGAAACTGTGTTGGCTGTGATCGAAACAAATATATCAGTGCTGCGGCGAGGGTGAGAAGAGATAAATGCGGTCGGCTCAATTTCTGGTCAAGAAAACATTTATATATATATATATACAACGAACATTGTGGTGTGGATAGGAGAGAGAAGTAAGTATCAATTTTCGACATGATTGAAAAGAGAGAAAAAAGCACCCCCTCTTGCACCAATATTGTTTCAATTTCACATGTCAATTTTCATCGCCCTTAGTGTGGGATCACTCAAACGTCACGGATTTTAGAAGGAAAATGTCAAAAATATTAGTTGGACAACCACATTAATGCAGTTTATGATTGTATCAATTGGATTACTCGATTAAGAGGGTGAAAAATGTCACTTATCAAAATTGACAAAAAGCAAAAGGCACCGATTCACGTTAATGTAAATAATCAGATGAAATTATATATATATAAAATGTGAAATTCTTAAGCCAATATTATTTTTATAAAAATATTTATGCAAAGTACTTGTTTGGAAACGGTGCGCAAACTAAAACTTTTTAGAAACATAGTTTGACACTGTTTTGCTACTGGAAACTAAAGGAAACTTTGTTCCAGCCTAAAATCCGCTGTAACTCGTGATTATGTGTGGGATTAACACGTGTTTGTATGTTTATTACTTGGTAAGAGGCCCCCACGTATCTGCGCCCTCAAGGGTGGCGCCCCCTTCTGGAGCGCTCCATCCGAAATTGACGGATTTACGAATACCTCTCTCTCTGTTGTACCGAGATAAACGTCTCTTTTGACGGGCCGCGACGTAATTGGCCCGAGTTGGAGATTAAAGTGAGCCCTTCGCCGTTTTATCTGCCTTGTTATTGCGATAGGAAGGGTTCGCAGAGGGGGGAGGTCGAAGGGCACAAGGGTATTCCTAATATCCCCCCATTCCCCACTTCACCACTCGCCAGTGAAAGGGAAAGTGTTACGCGTCGCTCCCTATCCCACATCTTGATAACTAACTAAATAACTAACTAACTGGAGTAGGCCTTGAGAAACAAAACTGTGTAACGCAGAGTGGAGAACGATGAAGAGACGTCGCCCTAACAAGGGTCGATGTTTTGTTTTGTCTCCTATCTCACTTTTTTTTTCGCTGCTCCGTTGTTTCCGCAGCCTCCCTCGATGACACTCGACGATGCTCTTTTGCGCTCCCCTAATTAGCGAGACAAGCGCAACAGACGTCCGGACGACCGCGCTCTTTCAATTTAATTAGTTTTTCCCGTGACTTCTTTCCGTCACGAAATTAGCATCACCGTTACCAACCGACAAATTTTACACATACGAAATTGCCTATAAATAGTTTTATATCTGCCGATAGATGTCGTCCTTAATTGACCGGTAAACACTCTGATAGTGCTGCGGTTAATACTTTATTCTCTGGGATTAAATCCTATGGCCCCGGGGGAAGGGGAAAATTAAATTCGCTGCAAGGCTGCTTGCATAATTCACGTTAATTGAGACATTAATCGGGTGGGCGGAACGGCGTCTAAGAACGATTACCGACCGCGAGCTTTGCTATTATAAATAGTTTACGAACTTTCCTTAAAGTGTAAAATTTTATTAAAAAAGAAAGAAACAAACATACAGGGAAATTATAATTTGCAGTTAGTAGAAGCGCTGCGATTCCAATAAAACTCTCGACTAATTATCACGCGAAAAGGGGGCGAATTTTAATTATGGCCAATAAATATAGGGGGGATGGCGTTCGTATAAAAGGGTTCCGAAAAACTTTAAAGACCATCAAAAACGGCCATAAATTCCCTAATGGGTGAAATGCGCGCAACTTTCTTTCTCTCTCTTCATTTCTCTTCGCCCCCCTTTTGACATCAATTATGCACGAGCCATGGAAAAGTTTTATTACGCTCCACTCGTTTATTTTTTGTTTGTTTTCATCTTTTTTCCTCTTTCGATACATCTTCCGTAAAACATTGCGAAAGCTTTTCATATTTCAAGTAATTAAGGTCTCCCATTGATTTTGCACCGCTTCACGCGATTTTAATACACGTCGCTCAACTGATTTATTTTTTCTTCTTGATCTCTGCTTCTTTATATTTCTTCTTTTTTTGCACGTCGGAATATTTCCACTAATTAATATTCTCGAGGCGCAAACTGAGCTCCAGATTTATTGACTCATCTGATCCTGAGAGCATCATTTACCAGAAATTAAATGAACATAGATTTTCGTTTTCGATTTGAACTTTATTAATAAAACTCATTTCGATATTTTTTTCTTAAAGGATTCCTCGACTACTCATAATTCCAGTTTTATTTTTGTTCTCCTTGAAAAAAATAAATGAAATCGAAGAAAAATAAGTAAAATCGATTTAGTCGCCATCTATTGCATAGAACAAAATTAATAAAATTTTGATTTTTATTTATTATATCTGAAACTTCCCTAGTTTCTTGAATGTCAAATGACAGACGAAAAACTTCTTTTTTTTTGTTTTTGATTAAAACAAAAGCTTAACTCGAGGCCTCTGCCGAAGGGGAGAAACGTATCATCGAGGTTTAATATCACGTTTCATGATAGGCAATAAAATATCATTTATATTAGTTTCTCCGTTTCCACTGAGGACTTTTTTCTTCTTCGTCCTCCGTTCTCGCTTCTCTTATTAAATTTCGCGCGTGCTCACGAAGGAGACATAATGTCGTATAATAAAAATATAACAAAAAAAAATAAGAAAAAGACAGTAGTGGAGAAAAATCTTGCAGCTGAAAAATCCTTGCGAATCGATTCTCGCCGCCTCCGCCGCCTCGAATTTTAGAAATGGAAATCATACAAATTTGAATATTGCCGCTTGACCTACTTCATAATATATATATATTCCCCCAACCAGCCAGAAATCCATCCGCCGGACGAAAGCCGTCGTCTCTCTACTCTCATTTTTTTGTGTATATATAAATTCACCCTTTGCCATCTAGAGTCATCCAATACCAACTAAAATAACCATATAGAACAATTTGGCACCTGTCACTTTGACAAGTGTAAGAATTGAATTGACAGATGACACCTGTCATTATGGCGAGAGTAATTGAGTTAAATTCGTTAATCGATTTCTGCAACGCAAATAATGAGAGCGTATCTATATGCATGTGCGGCCGTGCAGAGGTTTCGATGTACAAAATTAATTAATTAATTAGTTTATAATTTGGGTGGTGTTCGGTGGAGGGATGAGATCGGCGCGTTTCCACCGAATCGGAAACGAATCGGAATTCGTTAATTTTAATCGTAACAAGCAATTACACGTTTGCGAAATTAATTTGCGCGACGTATCTCGCTAAATGATAATTGCAATCGGTTCGTATGTTCGTGCATTTATTTGATAATATTTGCGAAAATCAATTGTGACCAAATTAATTGGACAATTTTGTGAATTTTTACAATTAAAAAAGAATTAAAGTTCGATGCGTTAATTAAAATTGATTACATTCACAAAAGCTAAATTATTATTTTTTTTTTTTAATAATTTAAGTAGTAGAAATAATTTGTCATAAAAGAAGCTTTACTATTTTCTTTACCCACCATTTTGTTTCTATTAAACTTATAGTAATTTTCGTTTTATTATCATTTAGTGTAAATCTTAGTATAATTTTACACTTGGACAACCGATATTTCTGATTTTAAAAAAAAATTTAGTGTCATAAAGTTACCATTTCACTTAGCCGCCGCATTTTTTTTCTGTTAATTTTATAAGTTATTTTTCATGTATTTAAAGTATGCAAATTTATATTTCTGGAATTCTCTGAAAATCTATTTTTTTTTTAATATAATGTACTCAATCTGTTTATTGGAAATGTATATAGATGCGAAGTCAATCTTTAAACGTATTTTCTTTTTCGAGTTTACTAGATTAACTAGGGGTTTCGGGTTGGATAATTAGATTTGTTTTATGGCTCTGGCAGAGCTCATTTTATTTCGAATGCGATTCACCCTCGCAGCATCCGTCTCTACTGCCATCTCATCTCGTCTCGTCTCATCCCGTCCCTCGTTCGCAAACAGTGTATTTTATTTTAATTAATGTTTTGGAGTAGCCTTAATATTTATTCTGTCCCCATTCCATCTCCCTCTTTTTCACCTCCCATCTAAAACCACCCGATCTTCCATCTCGCAATACCGAAAGTCTTCGCGAGCGAAAGAAGGGCAGAAACACGGATTAAAGGAGCGACTGAGAGAGATGGAAGAGAGATGTATAAGTGGGGCAGAAAACGTAAGCAGTTTTCCACCTGTTATTTACAGCCTCCTCAGTTTTTGCAGGCGAGTTTTCCAGCCGCCCCCCAAAAGATAAACACACTCTGCGATGTTTTCTCCTTCTCGTCCTTTTCAGAATTTGCATTTGCTCCAATTAAACGAAATTATCATATCGTTTCAACAACAAAAAAAGAAAACTGGTAAATTAATGCAGAAACATTATTTTGTTTTTCGTATAAAAATCTATTAACAATTTATTATTTTGTAAACGAGGAGTAAACAACAATGTATAAATTATAACAAAAAAGAAGAAAAGTTTGCTTTTTACTAGAATTATAATTAACTTTAAAGATACATGAATGGTTCGGGGTGTTTATTTTAATTTCCATTATGCTACGAGAAAATGTTCATTAAAATGTACTCGACGAACAAAAAAAGTTTCCATTCTTCTACACTCTCTTTCACTCATTCCCTTTCTTCTCGCTGCTCTATTGTTCGATATAAATTTGGATTAGATCCTCCGTTGGGACGACCCAAGGCCAAAGTTGACGAAAAGTATTGTTTTCTTGTTCTCTCGATGTTACTCTCTTTCTCTCTCTCGCTGTGTGTGTGCCTTTTTTTATTCCTTCTATCTCTCTCTCTTTCTCTCTTCTTTGTTTCAACTATTATTTATTGCCGTGTTTTATGCGAGGTCGGGTCTTTGTTAAGACCTCCGCCTCCGGAGGGAAAGAGGTCCGATGGGGGCTTTGTCGCACGCTTTTTGTTCCTACTTCAAACCCTCGCGAGAACAAATCCAACGAAGTTGGTTGCGCGGGAGGGTGGAAAGAAATGTTGGAAGGAAAGCAGATAAAGAGAAAGAAAAAGTTTTTGGGGGGAAGCTAATACGAGGGGATTAAATTGTTTTGCCGGCACGCGAAAGCCGACGCTGGAAATTATTACTTTTACACCGGAGCGAAATCCGGGATTTATTTAGAAAAGTGCGAGACGAGAGCAGACGCGTCTCGCTTCTTTTATTTCATTATTTTTTACATACATTATTTATTCCTAGGGTTTTATCCTTAATACATTAACGCGGTTGGTAACTTCATATTACCAAAACATGACATCTGTCAACTGTCATCAGTGAAATTAACCTGGTTTTAACTAAGTGGGGTATAATAAAATATAATATCCGTCATCATGTTCCATGTCATATTTTACATTATTTCAACAAATATTTGAAATAACCGAATATAATCTGTAAATTATATTATTGACGTCTGTCAAAGTTAATAACTTTATGTATGTCTGTTTTCTGTTGTTGTTTACATTTGGTTGATTGAAATGCTTCGATTCGTTCCGTGATATGAAAAATGTAGCTGCAAATATGAAAGGAATATCTTATGTGTGGGCGAGTCACAAAGCTAAATGGAAAAGTCAAAAGAGATGTATGTATGTATGAGAGGAATCGGAATCTGGCGCATCTACGTATGCATGTATGCAATGAGGCCCATAAATATACAATTCCAATAAACTAAGCCTCATCTCCGAAAAAAACTGTAACCCGAAAAGAACATAGACGTCGAAAAAAAATACACCTAACAAAATCAAAAAGAATAAAGACGAACCCCACGGGCCTTGTCGATAGATGTTTGCTCCGCCAATATTCTTACTCTCATTTCCTTTTTTTTCTTATGTTGCCATTTGTTTGTCCCCGTTTTCCATATGCGATTCCCTTTTTTGATTTCCAATTCAGATTTTAATCTTACATTGCTTTTCGTTCCTTATGTATTTGTTCGTAATTTCCATATCGTTATAACCGATGGTGGTTGGTTTGTTTACGCGAATCAGTGCCCTCTCTTATTTGTCTAGTACCAACACGTTTTCTCGTTATTTAATAGTAAATTCAAAGCATCTGTCAATTTTGATAAGTGACAGTTAAAGTAATAACCTTTAATTATTGACAGTTGACGTTTTCGCAAGTAATGCATGCATGACCCGTCTTTTCACGGTGACTTCGGGTGGAATTAGTTTCGAGTTGTTTCGGTATTCAATGCGTGCCGCATCCATTTTATATCAAATGTAAATGATTTCGTGCAGAATAATCTAATTGCGAGGGAGCCGCTGCACCGAACTGGACACGTCCACCCCGGTCGCATTACCTCTTTCCTCCACCAACTTCTTTTGGCCTAGGGGAATCCCCTTTACTCTCCTCTCCAAATAAAGTATGCAAATTCCGGGGTAACCTCCAAGAGACCAACTTTAAATATAATACGGCCATCGCCGTAAAACGGAAAAGAAAACCATCATCATTATTACAGAACAACGATCATTATTATTATTACACCGAGTGTGTCTTAATTAAACTCATTAAGTATGAAATTTAAACTCCCCATATTTCAGCAATTCATTAGATAACCGCTGCATTTTCTTAGTAAAATAATGTTAACACAACAATTTGATTACGTCAATTTTTCTCCTCAAATTGTAATTTAGAAAATTTCTTTCTACATTTTAAAATAATAACGATTAACCGCATTCCGTTAGTAAAATGACATTGACAGTCCAATTATGTTGGTTAAACTGTCAACGTCAACTGTCACTGCAAAAAAAAGCTGAAATTTCATTTTTTTTTTGTTCCGATGTTGGTATTTTTTTTTCGTTTCATTTATATTTCATAAATAAATGAAGCGTAAGCGGAAACAATAAATACTGCAGCGCGCGAACGTTTTTATTGTTGTACGTCGAACGATTAATATTTTATTGCTGTTTCGGAAATGGAATGTTCGCAAGAGAAAAACAAAAAATATTAAAAATAAAAACAATGAACAAAAAACAAGGACGCATCGGATTTGCATCCCGTTGCGTTTTTGTTTATTTATATTCATTTTGCGAGATTTGTTAATTTTTTTGTTTTTGGTGTTTTTTTTTTGTTTGGCGTTAGTTGCATTTTTTTGTTTTTTACTGGGTTTCGTGGGATGGCCGGGGGGTGGCGCTAATAAATAAACAAACATTTCCATGATGGCCGCGGCGACTAACGAGATTATGCAAATGTAATCATTGCATGTAGCGACGGTCGAAGGGTTGCGGCCCTCCGGCCTTTCCCATCCCTTAAATATATATACACACACACACTATAACACATCGTGAAAAGGAAAGAAACTCTTAATACAAAAAAAATATATACGTGGCGAAGTTTGCAGCAGAATTACGAGATTCGATTTTGTTTGATTTTCGTGATTGGGGCTAATTCGTCGCCGAAAAATGTTTACCCTAACAACTAGAAATGGCAAAAAAAGAAACAAAAACAAACTATATTGCAGCAAACAAAGGGGATGCTATTATTTTTATCAAAAGTTGGCTCATGACAATGTTTCCACGAAAACAAAGGACAATACGGAGTTTGTTAAACATCTTGCATCAAAGTGGCTTTTGTCCTCGCGTCGTAGTTTTTCTTCTTTTTTTTCTCTCTCCGTGTTCTGTTCGTTCGCCAACAGTTCTTTGTTTCGTTCGTCTTCTTTTTGCGCCCTTTCCGTTGATAAAGTGGAATCGCATGGGCCATGAGGGGACGTATTAAGGGCGGAAGAGCGGTAGCTAAATCATTTTATATTGCCATCGCTTGATCTCTCTTACTCTCTCTCTCTCTCTCTTTCCATCTCACACATAAAGCCAAAAGAAATGAAAAAAATCATATAGAGGATGGAAAAGATGGAAACATATCGGGAAGATAATGGACCGGACTGGACACCCTCGACGAACGAATTCGTCTCATTTATTTTCTCCCCCTTCACAAGCTTCAACCAATAACAGAATCACTTAGTTACAATCAGCTGTTTCCTTTTTACCTTTTATTTCTTCAAACTCCTTTGATTATTTAATTTCTTAATGGTTACCATAGAGATATGATTCTTTAAGTTTCAAATAAACGTTACGATATACTAAATTTTTTTTTACGTCTATTTCCTATTTTCTTTTTGGTCTTTTCCCTCAACTTCCCTTCCATTTCTTAGGGTATATTTATGTGCGGCGAGAAGAAGTATAGCGGCACTATATTTATATTTTCGGTTTCTGAATCCCCCCGTATATCACGTGACGTGCGAAAGTTTAAATACACACGCGGGGAGATAGTGTGAAGATCGGTGAAGGTGTGTGTGCAACAAGGTGGAGTAAGTAGCAAGTAGGGCGGATGGAAATGGGGAAAATCCCGCACTCAATTCCGCCACTTCTCTCACCTCCTCCTTCTGAGCAAACAATTTTTCTTTGCTTCTCGAGAAAAAAAAAGAAATCTCAAGAGCGTCGTCCTTTCCTTTTTAGAATACTATAGAAAAATACCAACACGTTCAATTTATTTTTATTTAAATCAAGATATTTTACTTCAATTATGTAATAAAAAAAAATTAAATTGATGCACGCAATATTAAGCGAAATATAAGAGAAATTAAGTAATTTGATTGAAGCGCCATCTAATAAAGTGAATAAAATTATTAAGTTGTGTACCTAAAGTTATCTATTGTTGTGCGCATTGCGTGTTGGGTAGTATACAATTTTATTTTTATTTGCATTTAAAATGTGTGTTATTACTCATAAAATATGTGCATAACACAATTATAAACAATACATCATTGTGACAATTATTGTTTAATGGTTGAAATATGATTAATTAAATGTAACATTACGATCTCAGCGTATATAGATCAAGCGTGAATAATGTTGAATAACAATCGCGACGTTTATTGCCAACATAAATTTCCGCGCAGAACACTGGATTATTGTTTACTTTTGTAAGTTTTTTTTTTAAATATATTCTTTTTTTCTTCTTCTTCTTCTTCCATTCGTCGTCCTTTCGCCACATATTTTTATTAGTTCGGATTGTGGAAATTTGTCACTTACCACGTAATTTATGTACGCTTTTTCTCCATCCCAAAGTGTAATTTTTCATCTTCCGCGCACAAACACATTCCCCCATCGCGACAAACGAAAATAATATAGGGAAAAAAAATTTAACGCGTCGCATCTTTTTTTTTATTGCAGACATCGCGACGTAAACAAGCTTTTGTACAAATTTCCTTACTATTAATACCCGTCCCACATTCGGCACCCTCGTAAAGGGTGGAAGCAAAAAAAATTGTTATTTTTTGTTGGTTAGGTCAAAAGCTGTGCGTTTTTTTTTAAAGCTCGAATTTAAATTTAATTTGTCACTTGGCAGTTTTCGGCGTTTTAATTAAGGGCAATAATTCTGCAGATTTGCGGCGGGGTCCGAGCTCCCAACCGGACCGCAAACGGAAGTGCATCCGCATAAGAGGATTACGACATGGGTTGGGGAAGTGGGAGGAGGAGGTTAAATGTGTGTTTGGGTGGGTGGGAAGGTTAAAACGGGGTTGGTGCCTCGTGCATTAGGTATTATTAATAATGCGAGTCGCTTATCCCGACTGCAAACACTACACAGCCCCAGCTACTCCACCACCCAAAATCTCCACCCTCTAACAACAAACAACGTTCCTTACAATATGTCCGATGACATTCCATCTGCAAATGCATTCCATGAATTATTTTAATTGTCAACAAACTGTCAAGTAAGTAACATATAGGTTAGGTACAACCAACTTAAAAATATTAGCTGCACAATTATAGATAATTTTCCAAAACTGGTCCTATCCAATTAGCTGTCAATTGTCAACATAGAATGTAGGTTATGTCTCGTCATACTGTGTATGACAAGTTGCGATGTGGGGTTGAAGGTGGAGGCAAGTGGAGTGAAATATCGTGGTCTATACCAAATTGGGTATTCTCAGCTGGACACGTCGCCGTTCGCATTTATTTCTATTGGGGTTGGATTGGGGCGCGTGTTGTGTCAAAGCGACACGAACACACGGAAAGTTTCTTGAGCAAACCGGGCGGATCCGAATTGAGGGGACGACGGACGTTCGAGAAATGCCACCAAAAACCCACCTCCCCCATCACACCAGCTTCTAGACCGTCAACCCCCGTCCCCCAAACACCCCCGTCGAATTCGCGCTGATTGAATAAGTCTTCGCCGCCGCTGCCAACATCACAATCCTTCTGCTACGTGCTCTGCCTTCGCAAAATCTACCCAACCGCAAAACCATACAGAAGCAGAAAATAATTACGCCACAAAGAAAAATATTTTTATCAATAACGAAAAATATTTTCAAGATACGTCTTAATGCACTAATCAGTGTAGCATATTACACTTATTTCAATTATAAATCCAAATTTAATTAAATCCTAGAAAAAAAATAGTATAATAGTATAAGACGAAAATGTCGGTGTTAGGAATGGGCGGGCGGTAAAATAAAATAAATGAATCAATTCGGATGCGATATTTGCGCAATCAATTCCAATAGGGGGATGTCGACCCCAACCCCCTTATGACAGCCCTTTCCTTGTTTTCAGACTAAGGAGATGGAAATGAAAGCAAAAGGGATTCGAGATTGCAATCGATTGCAAAGAAAGAAACGAAAGTATAAAAGAAAAAATTGTCTTTTTGACATATGTCAAATTTTATTCTATTGCTACTCTCAACTGTTAAATTGCTTGTTTATTTACATTTTATTTTTAGTTGGTATCATAAGAAATGTGACATCTGTCAAATGACAAAAAGTATTGGACTGTCATTTAAAATAGGATATGTATCATTGTTGGATAATGATCAGGCGAAATGAGCGTTATTCAAGCGGGATGGTTGATACGGGGAGGGGTGTGGATAAAACAAATATGCGGGACGAGCTCGGACTGCAATTTGTCGGTGCGTACATTTCCCGACCATTCCCAATTTCGCACGATAATTCTACATTTGTGTAAGTGTGTGTGTGTGTGTATTATATGATGAAGCATGGAGCATCATATTTTGGGGGAAAATCAAAAATTACTGCAGCGTCAGCGCACCGACCAAAACCTGATTATTCTTGCTGTAATCGCATTGCGAACGTGCATTTATTATTACAACCCCCTCATCCCTTAAAATAATTTCCACTTCATCCGCCGAAACTGAAATCCCGTCCGTTTTCATCGTCCCTACATTTTAACGTATTTACATTGCAAATGCTCAATTTATCTACTAATTTATAACATTGAGATGATTGAATGTCTCTTCAGCTTCACTTAAACTACGAATAATAGATAAACTTCAATCTATTATCCTTAGTTTCAAGTTAAATTAAGTTGCAGAATTAATAAATGTCATTTGTTAATTAATTTTTATTTTACCATCACATACATTTTTATGGTGGATGCGCCTGGTAAAATTATCTTTAATATTCATTAGTAGTAATTTAAATTTCTTAAAAATAATTAAATCTATTGATTGACTTCCATTGCAAATCGCATTGTGAGTGTTGTATGTCAAAGAGTAGAGTAGAATTTTGGAATGGGACGTAATTTTGATTGATCGTGCGGAAATCGTAAATCATGCATGCACCGACTTTCGCCCAGATGCAACGACGCATTAATTTCGTTTTACGACTTTCGTGTTCCCTCCTCCAACCCGCGTTTCAGCTTCATCCTCCACCTCCAGTTAAGGAGAACGAATTCAGTCGTCATAGTTACTTGTTGTTGTTGTTGTAGTTGTTGTCGATGTTGTTTTGTCCCACCGGTGGAATTCAGGCGCGACGTTGCTGAATATTTGAATATTAATTTTGGAAAAGCCGGTGTTGCAGGACGAAGATGGAAATTGAGTGAGTAAAAGCGAGAGACGGAGAGAGTGTACAAGAGATAGATTCAGGAGTAAGTGAGATAGGGTGAAGGGGTTGGTGGTGGTAGCAGTGAAGTTGGAACTCAACTCCGCCGTGTCTTCCATATAATCAATGTGTAATGGGAGTTTCGTGCTCAGTTTACAGATCAGCTTTACTTTAAACCCTCCGCCGACCGATCTCCACCTCACCTCTCCCCCCATCCAACGAAAACCCACCCAACCCCATCGGAATCCGCGCCAACTTTATTAACCATTATTACCTGCTGTTGAAACATTGATTATTCGTTTCATACTCGAAATTTCACTTTGCGCCGTGTTCGTTCTGGTTTCGTGTCCAACTTCAACCGCGATGCATTTTGTTTTTCGTATTTGTTTTGTTTTTATTGCATGGAAATGGTCAGGGACGGCCGTCGCGCGAAAATTTGCATATATTCAAATAGTCGCCGCCTCCGCTTCCTCCACCACCCTTTGTCCTCCTTCTATCTCGCTCCCACCAGTTTCTGCGGCCTCCACGGCAATTACGGCATAATTGAAATGGCACAAAAGAGATGTCGCTGTGTCGCGCGCTCGCACACATATGCATAGACGTATACACATACACACACGCACGCACACAAGTCTATTCGTACGTAACGACCCTCTAATTGCCCATCCACTCTATTCCCACAATACTATCATGCACGGCCTCCAATGTGATACATGCACACATTGTCGCACATGACTCGATTATATCACATTTGTCGTACATCGACAAATTTTCTCCCCCAACTTTTTGTGTTACATTTTGTCATTGTTGTTTTTTTTTTCCTCTCTCTCTCTATTCTCATCAAACATCAAAGCGATCCATTTTCGAACTCAATTTGCCGACTCCAGCTCTGCTAATTCGCTGCAATTCTGTTGATCCGAAAAAAAAAACGCGATAGTTCCATTCCTATCTAATTCATATGCAATTTACAACAACAAAAAAAACTATTATTTTGGCATACTAATTGTTAATATTATACGTTTTTTGTTTGATTTTCAATCGAAAAATTCTACTTGCATTAAAATTTATCTATTAATAAAAAAATCAGTAAGAAACGTACACTGATACATTGCAAAACCAAATATTGATTATTATATCAATTGATAGACATAATCAATTATATTTTGACGTTTGATTGGCAGATTCAATTTACTGTTTACACTAGCAAATAAGCATAGCTAATAGACTATTAAGTATGATTTGTATAGAAAATTAACTAGTTTTTATTTTCAATTACCCGGCGCCCTCAATCATAAAAATCAATGAAATTTATGTCGCTTCATATAAAGATGACAGATAATGAAAGTGAGATATTTGCATTTGACATTTATTAATTGGTACCTTTATAAAAAATTGCAGATACCCGGCGCATCCACTATAACCTAAAATTGATAAAAACAATATAAAACTCCAATGACAGTTAATATAAATGAATGACATTTACATTTAACATTTTACGATATTAAATAATAAAATGATATTTAAAAATTAGAATACACAAAAAAAAATTAGCTGTCAGAATTATGATGTGTAATATCTGTAATTTTCACGTAATTTGATTTAATTTTTTGATTAAAAAAAAAGTGATTCGTAACGGAAATCACGATGATGATGTGTGTGTGTTATTGATTAATTGCATTACCACGAAATGGTTTCGGTTCACGGCTGTTGTTTTAATCATCGGGTGGATATCCGATAATTAAACCGTCGAATCCCGCAGCCGATAACGTGTGCGTGCATTGTGTTTGAGCGGATGTCCTGCAAAATGAAATTTAAATTTCCCGCCAAAGCAAAGCGAGATGCATACATACGTTTGTTAATGCGTACAGAGAGAGAGAAAGAGTGAAATGTGAAGACCGTTTAACCCGATCCGAATGGAATTGCTTGGAAACGCGACTCCTATCCGTTTCACCCATTCATAATATAATATAACGCGACACCCTTCTCTCTCGTTTTTGGACGAAACGGCGTTAATTCCGAGTTTAATTCATTTCGTCAATCGACTGGAAAGACTCGGAACGAGCGAACGTTCCAATTCAATCTAGCGAATTTCCTAAACTATTCTGAATCCAATGATCGCATATTGCTGCACTTAACAGCGGCAATAAACAGTTCAAAAATGAATCCGAATTTCGAATTAAAGCCGAAAATGCAAAAAGAAAAATAAATGCTGTTTTGGGATTTTAATTTCAAAAAAAGTTACTTTTTTGTTTTGGTTTAATAATTTCAGTTGGTGAGCAAAAAATGAGATTTTTATAATTTTTGACGTGAAATTTTTACAATTAGAAATTAATTTTCTGCTAATGTAAGAAGTCGAATCGAATCTGGAGGGATGCATTTGAAGATATAGGGGGAAAGGGATAGAGTGGGCGAATGGGCATTTGCACTTAATCTTGTGGGTGGACAGTTCAATGTTAATATATCACACAGTTGGCAAAACGTATCGACATCTGGGTTGGGGTAAAACCAACCCCCCAAAATCCAAACCCCCCAGAAGGTCCGACCGCGGCCATCTCGATCAAACACCCCCCTCGTGCCCAGCAGGAAATGCACGCGACCAGCTTTGGGCGGACACACCATTCATTATAACTCTCTCACTCTCACACTCTCTTGGCTCTAAATTCGAACTACCCCTTCTATATCTATATATTTTCTGTGTGTGTGTGTTTTTTATTCTGTGGCGGTGGTTCGCGCATAAAAAAATCGGATAATAGAATAAATTTTCCAAACCCTTCCGAACAGCGGAAAAAGCTGGGGTGAGCAGAAAAAAAAATCACAAACGCACCCTGATTAATAGAGCAAACGTTGAAAAGGTGAAAAAAAAAACGCACACACAATTAGAGCAACCTCGCAACCGCAGCAATATAAAACGTTTTAGTTTGATTAACGCGAATAGATGGCGCAAATGCAATTTCAATTCGATGTCTATTAGAAATGATAAAAAAACGCGAATTTATTGCAAATACTTCAATTATTAATTTGTATTTATATTAGCGTATTCATATAACCTCAATTAGTACATATTTGACGTGTAAACAGCAGACGATAATTCTGACGTGTTTGCAAGTGACGTTTAAACATGCATCATTGATGTTGGTGTATTTGCTAGTAGCAAATGTCAATGCAAATTGACATTTCAAATTTCGTAATTTGATCATCGCAAATAGATGACGCTATGTCAACGTTCTCAAATTCTTAATAAAAATATACACATTTTGATTTAAAGTTGTTCTCCTCCGCATCCTTAATGAACGTGTGCCTTAGCTTTTTCTCCCCTTAAGCGGTTTTTTCATTTTCTACTTCTTTGGTTTCCTTACTCCCTTTTGTTTTAGTTAAAGAATCTGGACCTGCATCTGAAACTTACCCTCTCACGAATACAGTCCACGTTCTTCTCCACCCGCTGCGCTTTTATTTTTATTTATCCCTTCACCACGACCACTCTGTTTTCCTTCCTTTCTCTTCGCTTCACTTTTGTTTCTCTTTCTATCTCCCTTTTTCTCTGTTTAGTACACTTTACAAGGAGCGCATCTCTATCTCTCTCTCGCTTCGCCAAATCCTCTTTCGGGGGCTTTTGTTTCCTTCTTTCCTTTTTTTCACTTGTTTCCTGCAATCCCCGCCGTGGACATCCGAAGTTTTTCGGCCGGATTTCTTTTTCCAGCCACGGCACGAACGAAACATTATGCACGCGATTCTCTTTTATTTTGATCGCCTTCTGTTTGTGCCTTTTCCCATCATCCAGCTTCTTCTTTATTTTTCATCACCCGTAAAAACTGCACTCAACTGTAAAGAGAACAGCAGTTTAACAACGTTCCCTCGTTTTTATATTATTATTATGTAACTACCAACTTAAATCTGTCAAATAGAAAATACTAGTAATAAAAATATTTTCAAGTATGAAATTAATAATTTTGGCAGTTAAAATTAAAACAATTAGTAACGCCATCTTTTTTCAAATTTACAATTTTTTAAATTACAATTAGTGAAACGTCAATTTTCAATATAGAAATGTTTTGTTTTCGTACCGGTTTGATTTAATTTGATTTTGCTGCGTTCCAATTCATTTAATTTGTTTTTTTTTTGTTTCTACTTCACCTTGTTTTTTATATTGTTTTTGTTATTCGATATTCAATACTGGTCTATTTTAAATTTGTATTCGAAATATATATAAATGTAAACGTACATAGATAGAATTGATGTGCGGAATTTTTGTTTGGGGTGTCGGTTTCAATTAGTGCTCGGTTTTCTAGTTTCAGTGTATTTATTTCGACTCGGACCGGGAAATCAATGAAAACCGCACCAGATAATAACGGAAAAATAAACGTAAACACGGTTTGGCAACGTCGCTCGCATTGGCAATAAACAATTATACAAAGCTAAATCGGTTGCATAAGAATTGTTGGCATCTGTCATATAAGATTGAAATGGGAATTGGGTTGCGTGAAAAAGTAAAGTTTTTTGATATCAATTGGGATGTCGAGAGTCGTAACTTTGATCGATTGCATTTCTTGTTTGTATTTGTTTGTTTTTTTTTTCTGCTCTGTGCGTCGGGGAAAATAATACGTTTGGAAAGGATTGATGTAATATGAAATGGTGAAAACGCAAAAAAAAAGCGATGGTAAACAGAGGATCGCGAGATCAAAGTGTTTTGTTTTGCATCGCTTTCCGCGATATTTTTCTCCCTTTGCGTTTGAAATCGCACTTTGAAGATGGTCGCGTTATGAAACTTCGGGGTTCGGCGGGGGGCGAGCGAGGAAAGGCGTATTGAGCCATCGGGCGCCGTGTTTACGATTCGCACAACCCCAACCTCCGATATTCAAACGCCTCGATATCTTCTACGAAACATCGAATTTAAGGAATGTGTAAACTGCTGCCCCCGAAAATCCCTTTCACAACCCTACCACCCCTTTTATACACTATAATACGCATATTTGCAATCCTATAGATGTTACACAAACGATGCAAACATGCACTAACGTAATTAATTTTGAAAGCAAAACGTCGATACACGTTCGAGCCTTGATAGAGTAATATCAATTACACACGTCAATTCAAAGATTTTAATTTGACACTTGATTGGCCTAATTATTCAATTAGAACGTAACAATTCATTTTTTTACGTACTAAAATTTAAGTTTTAAAACAGTTTGATTGACGTGTGTCAAATGAATGGTATTCATAGATGGCGTCAACTATAATTTGGTAATAAAACCGACGCAGACAACTGGATCTAGTTTTAATCGGTTTAGAAGCCAAAACCGAAATGGTAATTACCTGGAACTACTTGCGCGATCGAAAGTGCTAATAACTTGGAGTTCGGAGGCTTAATCATGAATAAATCATTCACATATTGCAACAATTACGCGCGTAATTCAAAATTTAATCTGTCTGAAACAATAACATGCTGGATTAAAAATTAAACGAAACTTGTAAACTTTTGCGTTTCTCATTTTTTTTGCTTTCTTCGTTACGGCCGTAAAAAAGAAGTGAGAGAAAGGAGGACTGATTTGCAAGTAAGAGTTGTATAATAAGAAGGCGGCGGTGGCGACGGCGAAGTCCTAAAATAAAAGGGAAAAAGTTATTTCATATTGGAAAGCAATTTCGAAAGCCACCGCTGCGCGTTCACTCTATATATTTTATCATCTTCATATATACACTCATTTTTTTATTTTTTCTTCTTCGTTCGCTCCTCAAAAGTTAAGAACTTCCAGCGGAATTTCCAATTTCTACTGAAATTACCGTAAACTAAAGACAGAGAAAATAATATTTTTTATAAATAAAGAAAATCAATCAAAAACGAATTAATTGAAATAAAACAAACGAATTAAGTGTAGTTAATCAAAACAAAAGTTGTTTTCTTGACATTAGAAAGAGCCATTAGTAAATTAAGAAGAAACAAATTCAAGAAATCGTTTGGAGTAAACATCGGAGCTCGCTGTTAGTAAATTAAATGTTGGAAAAGGTTAATGATTGTCTTGATACATTTTTGAGTCGGGAATCGCGGAAATGGATGATCCTAGTTTGCGGAAATGAAGCGATCGCAACAAAAAAAATGCAGTAAGGAATACAGCGATAAACCGATTCAGTTTTATTATCATTCCTTATACCGATTTTCCTTCCTTCGGATTTTCATTTCCCCGCTCATTTCCAAACCCCTCCGCGCAACAAATAAATACACAAAACCCTTCTTAAATTGCCGTCCCCCTTCTTTCTTTTCTCTTTCCAAGCCCGAAGCGATTGGGTTTTTGCAGCGTTTATATATACTTTAACCTAAAGTCTGCATCGTCCTTCCTTATTTCCTCTATTTTCCAGCATGTGTACACTTTATTCGCCATAAATCTTGGACAATTTCCTTTATGATTATCGAAAACCGACCGTTTCCTTGACGACGAACGGACCGGACCGTCTGTTTCGAGTCTGAAACTGAATATCGGAAACCACGGAAACGAAAAAGACGACCGCAATTTTAGTGCTTCGTTTTTTGCCAATTTTCCTAACTTTTAATTAAACTAACTTAGTCTCTCTCTATATAGACAGATTTATATTTGTGTGTGCGGGGGAATGTGTATACATTTTTTCATCTTTTTCTTCTGTTGTATGTTACAAGCAATATCGTAATTAAGACGGCCATAAATTCCTTAAATATTTAATTAAGAAAGTTCGTGGGAGCGGCGAGAATAAACTTTCCATAAAGTGCGTGGGCTGAGGAGGAACGGTCCATCGAGACCGCACCTTTAATATCTTTGCATTATAAAACCGGCAGATGGCGCGTTTTAATAATGTCGCCGTAACTCAGGAATGAAGTGGCGCATACATTTTCATGATACGATTTTTTTCTGCTTAAATTTAAAGTTTTTTTTTACGATTTCCAAATAGAACAATTTATATATTTTTTACTAACAATCATTTCTTAAATTCTTCAACAATATTGTACAAATAATACTTACATTTGTAATACTCTAAATTTTTTATGAAATATATAATTTTGGGTCTATATCAAAAATTTAAATTTTTGAAATTTGACAATTTATTCTTTTGTTTTGGTAAAAAAAAACAATTTATAACATTTATTCTAGAAATTCAAAAACTGTAATAAGTGAATGAAAATGATATTAAATAGATTAGTACAGCTTATGAATGAAATCATTAGTCTTTGCATTTCTCTTTGTAAATCGTCGGAGGATGGATAATGCGAAATCCATAAATCCGATTATTTGATGTTGGCACTGATGACAAGCAAAGACAACATAACGAGAGAAAAATAACTATGGTAGCATTCAGTAGTTGGCTTTCCGGAAACGAAACAAAAGCGAGATGATACCATGGATCAAATGGAGCGCGCGTAAGTTGCCTTCGATAACGACGAGATATATATTCATTCTACTCTATCCATCCTGTATTCAAACTATACTGCGTATGCATTTATATTTAACCTTTATGTATTGATATTGATTTAACATTCGCTTTGTGCTCTCCAAACCCTCACACCCCCTATAACTGCCACCTCACATCCACCGTTTGGGGGGTGGAAATAAATGCGAACCTCGCATTTGCATTTACATTTTGCATGTATAGAAAATGGAATCGTTTTTGTCAATTTATATTGGCCATTCGGTATTTACCCACCCGCACACTATATATATATAATTTTATTTTTTGCATCCAAACTTTTGTTTCGCTTTTGCTTTTATTTTTTTGTACCCTTCTATTATTCCATTCATCTTTCTCTATTTTTTTTTGCATTCGTTTGTCGGCCTGTTTTGTCATTCGGCATTCGGAAAACAGAAACAAACAAATGAATACAACAACAACAAAAAATAAATAGAATGGTTGGAAAATATATGCGAATTGGGAAACTGCGATTCGAATCTCTTTTTGTCCGGCGTAATTTCGCGGAAAACCCGATTACTCGCGTCCGGCAGAGCGCAAAACTTGGCAACGTTTCGCCACGCCATCTTTCCAACAAAAATTTGCACTGTTTTGATCATTATTTTTATTAATCTGAAATATAATTTTAATTTAGAAATACTACTTTTTCAATTATCTTATTGAAATTTGATTTTTGACACGTTATTTTTATGAAAAAGCTGTAAAGAAATTTTAATAGTTTATCTTATAATTAAACAATTATTTATTTATTTATTTTATTTTAATCTCAGCTTTAATATAGAGCGTATTATTGGTTGGAGAGGATATGCAGTAGTAGTTTTTTTTTATTATTTATTTTGTCAGGTTTATTGTGTGTGTCTGACGAAGTGTAGTGTAATAATGGCGTTCGCACGCAGCGTTCGGAATTTAATTGTGATTCGCAGGGCAGAATTTAATTTCATTTAAAATGGAAAAGCGCGAACGCCGTCCGTCTCGACGCGATGCAAAATATTAATTTATGAACATTTTTTTTTTAAATAATAATCGAGTGCAGATCAAATATATTCGAATATTAAACGCAGTTGCAGTTGGTAACAACAAATAATAAGGGGATTTTTTGTAATATTTTGACGTTGCTTTAATAATTGCTATTTATTATGTATGTCGTTTGTTTTAGTGGTTGGTAGTAAATAGAAACAAATTTCCGTTTCTTGTGTTGGTTAATTTATTTTGACAGTTAATACTAACGGCAACAATGAAATTAACTGTTGCGTTACGTAATGATGATAATCCTTGGACGTGTGCGGCGGTGGAGGCGGGTGGCTGAAGGCAGGAGGAGATGGACGACACCGCACGGGACTGTACACGTGTCTGCGGTTTCGTCCCCCCTGTAATTACTCCCGTAGCGGGGCAGCAGGATGAGTCCGGTGGGTGGCCTACACCCCCCGGGGGTGTGCTGATACTGACCACTGATACTCTCCGACCGCGGCCGTAACCGTACTTCATCCCATTATCATGCGATATCCTTGCATATCTCTCTCCATCTCACCGTGCATAATAAACATGATACCCCCGTGTACGCGCTCCTACATACACGTCCAAAACCCATTCCGCCGCAACCCCATGTACACCTTACCAAACTATACCACCACCCACTCACACGCATTCACCCCCCAAGCGGCCAATGTATCAATTTATAGCCAATGATATTAAATGTATGCTAAAGAACAAGACGTGGTTGAACGAAGATAGACGTAAAAATGAACAACATGATAAAAAGGGAGAGAAATAGACATTACGTGTCTATAAAAAGGGGGAAATAGATACGGGGATTATGTGAACGAAAATGAGAGGGGGATCTATTGAAGATAATACTCTCAAGGCGAACTAGATAATTTATTCCCTTTCAAACGCATAAATCTTACAAATTTTGGTAAATATCTATTTCAATTAATTGATAACTGAATTCGCAAACACAGTTGGAATACTAATATATAAAATATTATAAACCTTATAAACTTATTAATTGTTCTTTCAGTTTACAGAAATGTCTGCAAAAATATAATGGGCGAACGAAAAGTGTAGATTTATATTTAGATTTTCAATAAAAAAATTTACAATTTAATTATTCGCTTATGAATATTATATAAATAATACAAATAATATTGTATATTTACACAATATTTTATTGAGGCCATAACAATAAATAAATAAAATATTATTTATTTATCGCGTTTCGAAAACTATTAACAATTGAAATAAAATCACAGATTCATATGTTTTTTTTTTCTCCCTTTTTGTTCCATTGTTTTCGCATTGCTGCCGGTCCACCATATCCGTTCGTTTTGTTTATTCATTTGTTTACGTTTTTGTTTGTTTCGCCGTCCGATTCGAGGCGTGGGCGCTGGACGAAATTCTAGTTGGAAATTCGTTTTTCTCGCTTTCCCTCATATATAAATATATCTATATATATTTAATTAATTAAATATATGGTTTCATTCTACTTTCTCTCACTCACTCTCTCGCGCACACACACTTTGCATATATATATATATATATATGTATCCTCTATAAATGTGTGTATATTTGCGTGTGTTTCCCTGGAAACGCAAATAAATAATCCCGACGTTACGTATTTGCTTTCGCAGCGTATTGATGCGCTCCTCCTCCTCCTCCACCTCTTCAAACTCCACAGCCACCCCTTTTAAAATCGAGGCCTGAATGGATGCATTCACCCCCTCCGCCCTCCAAAAATATATGTGTGGATAAATAAATGCATAAATAAATGTATGAGTGCATGAGAGAGAGAGAGAGAGATACTTGAAACGCACACAAATCCTGGCGATATATAATTTATATAACGCGCTTCGAATATATTATTATTATTCTGGGGGCGAACGGGGTAGAATTGGGGGGCGGGTGGTTCTCTGTTTAAACAGCATAGGCAATTTAAATTAATGCCGCCGACGCCGAAGCCGCCCCGAAAACTGCATTTCGCTATAAATAAACAAACTAAATCATGCAAAATACTATAGATATAGATACATATATGCGAGTTACAAATGAAGCAAACATTCCGAACCGCAACGCCAAACAAAACATACAAAAAATAAACAACGACGAAAACAACACAAAAGCGAAATAAACGTGAAAGGTAAAAAACAACAGCAACAACAAAATCACGTCGAATGCTAGCGAAATTGCTTCAATTCAATTCGACGGGGTTTGATTTTCAAACGAAAAATAATTGCGTGATTAACAAACAATTAGCGAACGAATAAATACATTTTGATTTTGTTATTATTATAAATTTGTAGAATGACATTTTAAACGTCAATTTAAAATATGTGTAAAGTTTAAATACGATTTTTAAAGACTAAGATTTGTTGAATGTAATTTTAAACATCAATTTAAGAAATACGTGTTTTTACAGAAAATTATGAAGTTTAAATAATATTATCATACAAGTTAGAGTTAAAATATATTAATAAATATTTGGGTACTTACTTTATTTCTAACTTAGAATTTCTGCTTAGAATTTGTAATTCTGATTATACGTTTAATTAAATACCAATTTGAGGGAAATTAACTTTTCGATTGTTGAAATTTGCGGTGACAGTTCTTTGTTTTGTGCAGAGCCATCTATCAAAGCTATTACCGAAATTAGTTCATGCGTTAGTTTATGAAGTGAATTTGTGCCATATTCATGCACATACTCAGAGTGAAACCGAGAGAGTAAAGTGAATGTCGAGTTGTTCTCTATGTCGAGTTTGCATTCGCTGCGAAATGCAATATTACTAGAAATGGATGTAATTCGAACGTAATGTCCAATTAAATATACGCTGAAGCCGCAGCGCGCAGAAATTCTGTTCGCAAATGGGAATTGATTCTGTCTTTAAGTAAATTTCAAATGGGGGTGGGCGAAATGCATTTCGATCTGGATGACACCACCACCTCTCCCGTCACCCTTCGTCACAATAGCATTTCGCACGTCAATTAACCGAAAGATATTCGCTGAGAAAAAGACTTTTTTTCTAATAAAGCGAGAGAAAAAAATAAATTATGGTAATTAAGATTGATTGATGGGGCGTAATAATGAGACGAGGGATGATTTTTTAAAAAATCCAATTAGAATTTATCATTTGGAAATTCTGTAATTTACTAACAAATTATACATATTTCGAAAGACTTGGGGGAATTTTGATGTTTCTATTATTTAGATTGGTAAATATGACAGCTAATTGACAGAAATATTAACGTTCAAGAATTATAATTACAATTTTATTTTAACGTTAATATAAATAAATTAATTGAATTATTGCAAGAATACGTTGGGTGGCCTATAATAAATGAATCTAAATAATTAATAAAACGTTCTTGATAATCCCAACTATTAAGGATTCTGAGGAAGATTAATTTTTTCTTTTTTTTTCTTTGTCCTGACGACCATGATTACTTTGCGGATGAGGATTTGGCGAGGGTAAACGTCGTAAATAATCTCGTCCCTCGCAGCAAGAATAACACATAATAATAATAATGATAATCTTGTAATAACGTTTCGGACCTCCCCGAGTCCGCATTAAATCTTCGACCCTCAATTTAGGAACGAAAGAGACCTTTGTACGCTGCTGCCATCTGCACTCGCACCGGCACACTTCAAACCACTAATTGACACGAGTCCTGCTGCGATCCGCAAGCAGCAGCAATAATAATAACGTGGTGATGATGATGATGAAGAAGAAAAAATAACACTCTCGCACACATCGGGAGCGGGAAAATCGGTATTTACTTTCTTTTGTTATTTTCCTCACTGGACCCAAGGGGAGAAGGGATTAAGGAATGAAAACCTTCGGTTGTCTTATTGAATTCCGGCGGTTTCTTGTGCTCCCAATTATTTTTTTCTTCTTCTTCCTTGCTACATCCTCGCTTTGTGCTACAAACCAAGGGAAGCAAAAAAAAACATATATAGGGGATGTATCGTGTCAAAGTGGAAAGAAAAAAATTCTAATTGGAGATTGACGGGATTTTTTTTTCTTATTCCACTTTCATTAAAATAAATAATATCGTAAAGTTTTATAGTTAAATGAAATATAGTTGATTTAATGACATTTTTCAAAATTTTGCTAATTTTTCATTAATTCTTACGAATAAAACGCTATGTTATTTCACTAACTGTTTTAATAATATTTAAGTATAAAAACGTTTAAAAAAATTTAGAGCAATCAAATAAAATAACGTATTGTGCGAAAATGAAAATGAAATTGAATTACCTGCGAAACTTTCAGAATTCGAAACGAAATTCTTCCATCTTTCAATATTTTATATATTTTTTTGCATTTGGTTTCGGTCGGCTTAAACAAACATTCAGTGGGAATGACGTGTCGAATAGAGATTGAAAAGACATTTAGAATTTACATAAATTTGCGGTCCTCTTCACCGTAGGACGCATTTCTCGTCTCCTCGCACTTTTCCCTAGCCATGCATACTTTCATATTTTTTTTTTGGTGGAAGGTCGGTTTTCGTGCACCGCAGGGGAGAAGGAATGGAAAGGGAATAGAATGTGTGCGAAAATGGGGAATTTGCATAACTAGCCCTCAGCAAAAAAAAGAGAAAAACTTGCCCTAACACGCGCGTTTCGTAAGGGGCCGCAGTGACAAAGAAAATATAGAAGAAGACGTGCAAATAAAGGAAATGAAATAGAGAGAAGGTGAAATATGCTTTTTGCATTATTCAAGCAAGAAAACTAAATCGAAATATGAAAATCTAATAGGGATAAACTAAATATTATATTTAGTTAACATATAACAGTAGTAACTAATTCGAATTCCTGCACTTATTATATGCAACCAATATAGCTTTTCTGTTAAAATGAAGCTGAGCGACATCTGCAAAGTAATAGGAGAACCCAAAAGTTTGGCTATATCTTCATATTTTGTAACATATCTCGGTTATCCGAATTTTCATAACAATCAGTTAAAAATCTAATTAAAGCTGAATTTTCAGTTATTTCAATGAACAATTCGTGCATATTACGGTTTTCTCATAATTGTCAAAATTGAAAAAATGCAGTGTCTGCATATTATAATTCCTTTCACAGATAACACAAATATAAATTAATACTTTAATTAAAGACAAACTATTTTCAAGATTCTTATCTATTTCAGTTTTTAAATAATAAATAATTATGCAGTAATTACCTTATTTGCATTTTAAATGTTTAATGAAATCGAAATCGAGAAATGACGTAAACTGTTGTTATTGTTCGTAACAACGCGTTGCAAGAGCATGATGAGTAGAGAGATGAACGAGAGCTGCGTTCTAAATTTATAGCATTCTTACGTTTCTCTCAGATGCACGTGTTGCAATTAAAATCCAAATATAAAGTTGCGTCACAGCGCAACACGTAAAGAATGCGACGCAAACGTTACGTATGCACACTACATCTAAATGCGTTCAATTTTCTGGCCTCGACACTCATATAGTGTGCGGTATTCTTGGATAGATAGTTTGTGAGTATGAGAGAATTATTACATGTAGTTCACAAAGATTTTACCTATCCCGTATGCGTCATAATGTAGTTATTTCAATGGAATTATTTCATCTTCAAAATTTTAAAATGTTTTCCGTATTGAAGTAAATTTTAATATTCCTATTAGTCATTTTGAATAATAATTTTTTATTGATAATTATTGTTTTGTTTCATATTTTTACTTCGATTTATTACAATTTTGCGTAGTTTACTGCAGTTTAATTTTATAGGTCACTCTGTATATATACAGATAATTGCAGAGATCTGCAAAGTTGGCGACATTGAAGGTAGCTGTCAGCTTTGCGTTTTGACAGTTGGCGGCAGTGTCTTATTATTGAAACCCGTTCCAACATGGCAGAGCTCAGGAAACGTAAACAATTGGGACCGATGAATACCTCTACCGTCGAAGGTGAGTGTGAACCATAAAAAAAATAAACAGAAGTAGAGAACCGCAACTGCTCTTTTCTTCATCCCGTTCTGCGAATTAAAAAAAAACTAAGAATTCCAATAAGAAAGAAACAAGAATTCCAAGTGTTGCCGAGCCGAAGGATGTCGGCCGGATGGCGCGTGACGTGACATTGTTTTGTTGCCCCCCCAAGGCTACAGACGAAAGAAGGAGCAAGACAGAAAATCCGTCTGTCTGTGTATATACCTGACATTGGAAGCAGCAAAAACCAAAATTGTCAAATCACTTTTAGTGAAAGTCACGCAGCGTACGTGAAAACTAACAATAGAGGAAAACAAGACTTTTTTCATTTTCGTAAAAGAGACTATTGCTACCGAATCTCCGAAGTTTTGTCTGTGCCTGGATTTGATTCAAGCCCCCCCTCTGCAAGGAAAAGACTGATCATCTCTGGCTGTCACCCACCATCTGACACTAGTTTTATAGATAAAGTGAGTGCACCGAGCCACAACAATTTGTCTTCAGTCAGTTTGGAGATAGAAACTTGCAAGTAAACATGTGTATAACTCTGTTTGAGGTCAACTGAATGCACCTTTGTACCTTGCTTGTAAATTTATAAGGAAATTCTTATATAACCAAAGCAGTGATATTCCCAATCAATAAACTTAATAATTTGTCTGTTATCAGTGCAGCTGATAACAGAAATTAAAATGTTGCCCCTTCCATTAATACTTAATTTATCCATATGTTTTTTTTGTTGTAGACATCCCAGGTGATTACACAGACATGGATGAGGTTAAAATGGATCAGAAGCCGAGGCCGATACAGATTGTGATTGCCAATGAGGATCACACCTTTTCTTTGGATGAGGAGCAGCTATCTCGCATCCTTCTCAGGGAGGACATCAAGGACAGATATGTGGTGGTTGTTTCAGTTGCTGGTGCCTTCCGCAAAGGCAAATCATTTATATTGGACTTTTTCCTCAGATATATGAATGTCAAGGTGAGCTTTGCACACACATTTACGTAGTTAGTTTTTAACCTTAAAGTGCAAAATTTGACACCTATTGTTTTGTTTTAACCTACTTGATTAACTGTCATATTGGAACTACTTGACACTCTAATTGGAACCTATTCTTTTGTTTAAACCTACTTGATTATGTCTCATTAACTTAACGAGTTAATACTAGTTTGCGCATTCTATTTACCTTTTGGACTCGAATCGTTCGAGCGAAAAATATAAAAAAACTACGTTAATTAATTGGAACTTTGATTTCTCATTATTAAATGTTTATAAATTATAGTAATATTGTAGATGCGGATTCATGTTTTAATATCATTGATTTTCAGTATATCGAAAATAAAAGTACGTCTGACTGGTTGGGACCACAAGATGTGCCCTTGGAGGGATTCTCGTGGCGCGGCGGATCTGAACGCGAAACGACCGGCATTCAGATGTGGTCCGAGGTGTTTTTAGGTGAACTGGACTCCGGCGATAAGGTGGGAGGAGACAATCAAAACATACCTGAATTAACAAACTGTTTAAAACGAATCTTCAGGTGGCCATAGTTTTATTGGACACACAGGGCGCTTTCGACAGCGAGAGCACCGTTAAGGATTGCGCGACAGTCTTCGCCTTGAGCACCATGATCAGCTCCGTGCAGATTTTTAACCTTTCACAGAACATCCAGGAAGATGATCTCCAGCACTTACAGGTATTTAAAAAATCAAATTTACAAACTTATTGCGTGCGTCAGACGGGTTTTGTAAAATTTATAATATTGAATTAACAATTGCGCTCTCACTTTGGAAAGTTTGCTGTATATTTTCCATTCATATAAGATTTATATTTAGATAACAATGGGTTTTTGAAAAATTGATGATATTGTTCTAATGTTGTGAATTTGCATACTCACGTGGGTTGTAATAATCGTTTCCTCTAATTAGGCTCGCCTTTTGATCTGACGCGTACCGCGAATTGCATATCTCATTAGACGGCTAATTTGCTGTGGTTCGCAGCTCGTTTCGTTTCTTAATGAACCTAATTACGAGTATAGCTTGCGTGGGGAAATTATATGCACAATTATGATTTATACTAATTAGTGTTTAATAAGGTTTTCGAAAAAAAAGAGAAAACATAAATTAAGTAAAGCAATCCTCTCCAAATTATTAAATGTTAATATTTATGAACGATGGATGCCTTGTTTCACCTGGGGATTATTGATGTTTTATTGCGCAATAGGTTGAGGTCATCCTTATAAGATAGTAGCATTATGCGATTTTCTAGTTTACTGCTTCTCAGTAAACAACTGAATCATATTTGTAGAATTTAATTCATGTTTTCGTATATGCTTGTTTTTGTTAATTGAATTTTGTTGCGTAGTTGTTCACGGAGTACGGAAGATTAGCGTTGGCGGATTCGGGGAAGACGCCTTTCCAGAGGCTTCAATTCCTGGTGAGGGATTGGAGTTATCCTTACGAGGCTGAGTACGGAGCGCTCGGAGGTCAGAAGATTCTGCAGAAGAGGCTGCAGGTGAACGACAAGCAGCATCCAGAACTGCAGTCGCTTCGTAACCACATCAAGTCCTGCTTCACGGAGATCGCGTGCTTCCTGATGCCACATCCCGGTCTGAAGGTGGCCACCAGTCCGCTTTTCGACGGAAAACTCAAAGGTTGATTAGGCTCTACCAATAATTTAGAGCCTTTAATAATGCGTGCGTTCGTTGTTCTTAGATATTTCTGACGAATTCAAGCAGAACCTGCAGATATTAGTGCCAATGCTGTTGGCGCCCGAGAACCTAGTGCTGAAGCAGATCAACGGACAGAAAGTCAAAGCCAGGGATTTAGTGCAATATTTTAAGTCGTACATTAACATATATAGTGGCAATGAATTACCAGAACCAAAGTCCATGCTTGTCGTAAGTATTAATCAGAATATGTAATTCTCAACATTGGTTTCTAATGATTTTCTTTTGTGCGTGTGGTTTTCAGGCTACAGCCGAGGCCAATAACCTGTCAGCCGTCGCTGATGCCAAAGATGTTTACATAGCTTTAATGGAAGACGTGTGCGGCGGCAACAAACCCTACCTGAACACCAGTCTGATGGATTCCGAGCACAGGAGGGTCAAGGATAAGGCCCTCCTTCAATTTGTCAGCAAGCGGAAGATGGGCGGCGAGGAGTTCAGCGAAAAGTACAAATTGCAACTAGAAAAGGTAATACATAATACAATTATTATTTTCAAAACTACTTTGACGTCTTCTTCATGTAGGATTTGGATGAGGCGTTCATGCAGTTTAAATCACACAACGAGAGCAAGAACATCTTCAAGGCAGCGCGGACGCCGGCCGTCTTTCTGGCGATGGCAGTCATCTGCTACATCCTCTCCGGAGTGTTTGGTCTGGTTGGTATCTATGCCGTAGCTAATCTTCTGAACCTGCTGATGGGTTTCTCCTTCCTCACACTGTGCCTCTGGGCCTACATAAGGTATAACACTCTGCGACATCAACTATTCTTAATAAATATAACCGTTCCATGTTTATCTGTTCGCAGGTACAGCGGCGATTACCGGGAGTTCGGCGTGACGCTGGACGAAATCGCGACGTTCATCTGGGAAAACGTAAGATTCCTTTTGATTTCACTACTAACCTCCTTCCTACTGATCGTTTTCTTCGTCTGTTGGCATAAGAACTATACCAGCAGACAGTTAACCCCGAGCTTCGATGTTTATTGATATATTCAATATTGTCGATTAATTAATTTCTCGGTACTCCACGAATTAGGCAACAACTTAGATCGATAAGTTTATTGCATTAAATAACAAACTTTAACAAAGAAACAACAGTTGTCTAATTCGCGTTCGTTTTCGTTGATTTGTTTGATACGCATACTTAAAAACTAATAAGCACTAATCGGATTTCTTTTTTTTACGTGCATCAAGTTGCCCTTGACCAAACGAATTTTCGGTCTGGTCCTGTCCGCAAAACGGCAGATCAAAGGCAACTCTGATTACTAATTCTATGGGGAGATTTTTAAAGTAAATAGAAAGTAAATGCAATATACATATTACAATAAGGTATTCAATTTTATTATCTATCATATATAATTCGGGTTTCCATGGTGATTATCACAAATAACCGATGCATTTTTTTGGGGGCGAGGGAGACAGGGAAAAGCGAATCACGGATGTTGGATTTGCAAATAATTTCCATGGTGATGAATATCTAAACATCAACATTTATTTATACTTGTGTTCTTTAATTTTTGTTGTGCAATGGTGGTTTCATCGCTCCCGTCTGTTTCTTTCTTTCTTTAGCATGCTTACTTTAAAAAGAGAAAACAGCGTAAACGTATGTATTTGGGTTATCCATTATTTAATTTAAATTACAATGTCGTGTTATTTATTTATTTTTTGGAATTGCACCCTTGAGTTTATTATTTTATTTATTTAGTTTTCTTTTTTCGTCGTCGATTGATGATATTTCTCCGATTTAATTTAGAATATTTATGTTGCATTTCGTTTCTCAATTTATTTATTTACTTAAATATTCAGCATTTATTTACTCCTTTTTTTTTCCTTTTTCAATTTTACTCTTATTTTCTATTAAATAACGTTTTTTTGTTTGATGTTGCTGGTTGTTATGGTAATATTTTGTCGTTTCTTGTTTTAGTATGTCAGATTGTTTGCACGATGCATGCAGAACCCAACAATTTCCTATAGCAATAAATGAATGCCAAAAAGCGAAACAAAAGAGAAAAAAGAAAACCGTAAAAAGTTAAAAAAGAGACTAAAATCATAAAGTTAAAGTGTAAAAATATATAAATAAAATTATAATGTATAAGTCTAGATAAATTATGAAAATAAGTATTAAGTTTGACTTTATTTAAGTAAACTATTTTTTGTAAGTATCTTAAGTACACTTTTGAATAAATGCTGAATGTTGATCTTGAGAATCATTTTTCATTACATTTATCTCAACAAAAAAAAACTAATAATAATTGTTTGTCATATATTTCCAATTCGTACATTTTCCATTTTTTTTTTCATATTGACGAGTGTTATTCAAATGTTGGCATTATTTTTGTTAATTATTCATCGTTTGTTTCTCATTTTGAATGTAATTTGTGTGTTATTAATTATTTTTCGCATGCATTTTTTTTTAAATTTGTGTTCGTTTTGCAATTCAATGCTTTTCAATCGGTTTAAACTATTGCGATTCATTTTTTAACTTTAGTTGTGGTGGAACTGATTGGGAAGCACTGGTGTGCGAATTTAATTTTTCTTTTCCCATGTAATTTGATTGGTGTTTTATTTTAGTTCATGAAACCCGTGTACCAAAATTTCATCGAGAAAAGTATGCATCAAATGGCTGCACAAGCAGCTGAGGTGGCCGTGAACAACGCGACGATTCTGGCCAACGGCAAGGCGCACCAGTCATGAGATCGGCCACGCCCACAACACGCAACGCCCGACCGCCTCAAACCACGCCCCCAATTTCAACCAAATCAGCAAAAGCCAAGCAACCTTTCAACGCAGCTCGTCCGAACCACAAAGACACATACCTTATATACGCCGCCCCCCTCTCAATCCGTTGCTGTTATTCGTCGTCTCTCTATACACACACACATCTCCGAAGGCTGCCGAAGTCCGCCTTCTCGACGTATCGGTTGTTTTGTTTTGACACGAACGATGCTGCCGATCGAAGTTGTTTGTTTGTTGTTGATTTTTTTTACGTACGATTTATTTTCAATATTTCGAAGAACCGCGGGTGCCGCAGCTGAAGATCAAAAAAAAATCTATATGTAAAATATATATATAAATATGCGACGGATGAGACAAGCCGTCGTTGTGATGGAGGTTTAATTTATTTTTTACTATTTTTTGTTTGTTTATGAATTATTTTAATTATTATCGATTAATAAGTTTTGCTTGAGATTTCGGTTGAACGAGACCCCCTCCCTAAATACGACGAAATTTTTGGAGTGTTTATCGAAGCCAAACTAAATAATTATGTTCTTGCCAACGGAAGCGAAGGAATGAATGGAACAAGAGTGGAGAAGGACGAGGAAGAAGAAAACAAACGAGAAATTTATAATATATATATATACATATGTTTATGTGGAAAGGAGATTATATGGGAAAAACGTTGATTTAAAACAAAAATATTAATTGGTTTGTTTTTTCTGTGCTGTTTCGTTTCTGTTTCAATTTTTTGTTTTGGTAAGAAATGTAACTATTTTGTGATATCTTCGGCAATGCTGGTACATATATATATATTCTTTATTAATTATTGATAGCGACTTAATTATTTTTAATGTATTAATTTTTTGTTTTATCAAATTTATTATTTTAACGAAGAAAAACGATTGTTTCTCTTACTACTGAGCTTCGTTAGTTTTCGTTTCGCACGGTTTAGGTGTTTAACTGGTAGATGGAGGAAGCGTTTCGAACCGCCCAACAAAAAAAAAGTATATATAAAGTAATAAGAAAATTAATCTAACGACGTGCTCAAAAAGAAAAAAAAATAATAATTTTAATTCGTAATAAATTGTATTGTTTATTATTATTAATGGTAGCTGATGGTAGTTTTTACCTAACCCCGTTACGCGACGGTTGCCCAGGGCAACGTTTTCTAAATAAACTAATTGCGAAATACTAGATGGAAGGAAGAAAATAATTACTCCGTTTTTTGATTTTGTTATTAATAATTCGTTGCTGCCAAAAAAAAATGCTCCTAGGAAACAATATAATTATTTTTTAATATTCCACGCCGATTTTTTGTTTTGTTTCCATGGCACTGTGTTATATGTACTGCAAAAGCAAACTCTTCTATCAAAATGTTTTTCTATTATTATTATTTTATATATATAGATATATTCTTATATTATATTTTAATTATTAGTTTTTTTTTTGTTTGTCTGTTTACTTTAGATTTATTTGTATCCTAGCGACCCCCCGAAACCAATTTTTCCAACAAAAATATAAATCCCGTAAATAAAACCCGAGCAAAACTGGAAAGAAATAAGTCACTAAGTGCCTTAAAACTTCCACACTTAGCCAAAATAAAAGACAAATTGACATTGACATATCTATATTTTTAACGTTTGTTTTGTTCTGTATGAGCCTTATGTAATTCATATGTATATGCGCGACGTAACCGTAATTCAATAATGAAGAAGAGTATTGCTATGGTAACGATTTTATATAGGTTTAGTGATGATGATGATGTTAATTTCTGGAAATAAAAACGGCGGAGAGGGGAGCAAAGGGAAAATTATGCGAAATTAGATGTTATTTTTAATGATTGTTGTTGATGTAAGTTTCTTAATAAAACAAAAATAAATGAAGAAAGACGATTATTTGACAGAAAAATAAGGTTTGTATTCAATCATTTGATTCAATGCTTAAAGCTTGATAAATATACATCAATTAGCGATTTAATAATATGTTTTGTACATTTCAAATATAAAACTAATTAAACTTCACTTATTATTGAAGGATTATGCGATGCGGTAAAATAAGGTAAGTAACAAAAATAGAAAATGCAATGAGCGATTAATTGATTTTCATAGTTTGCTTCCACTATTTACAATTAACAATAATATGTTGAGAATTATTATTATTACAATAATATTTGTTTTCGTAAGTGATGGTGCTGATAACAAGCATTATTTATTCTATTATGTCCGGACCTGAATGCGACGTTCTTATCAGGTTACGTAATAAAATAGTATTAACATCTACAAAACAAGAGATTAAAGCGATTTTTGAAGAGTTTAAAGTACGAATGCATGATTTCAGTTATGTAAGAGCATCAATTTTCCAATCGAATTCGTTTTTATTTTGTCTCAAAAATAGATCATAATTTCTGCATAATTAATGTCAATAATTACAGATTTAATTTTACCATCTACATCGATGCTAATGTGTTGTTTTGACGGTTATTTGGCGTGGGAAGTGTTAAAGTTCATCCTGCAGGAATCGAGTTGGAGTAGGAGCGATAAAGGAGGGTGAATAAGTGAAGCTATAAATAGCTTCGGTTAAGCGAAGACGCGACAATTTTGATAACAATGTTCGACAGAAACGTACACCAAGGACCGAACTTCTACTCTCCCGTCTCGACGGACAGTTTGGGCATTCAACTGTACAACAATTTCGTAAACAATGCCAATAAAACGGCGATGGTGAGTTTTTCAATTATTAAATTACTAATTCAGAAGCAGAATCATCTTTGGTTTCGAAATTTTGTTAACGTATTTTTGTTGTTGTTTGGCGAATTGCAAAGGTCGATGCGATTAGCGGGGAAACTGTTAGCTACCAAAAGTTTCTGGAAGTGACGTGCAGATTGGCTCAGGCCTTCGAGAGGATCGGATTGACGCAGGAAGACATCGTTTCCATCTGCAGCGAGAACAGCTGCAGCTTCTTCTATCCCGTTATCGCTGCATTATACAATGGAATCACCGTCGCTCCGATCAACTTCAATTACATCTCGAGTAAATAAATCTCAGAAATCCTGCAGTATTAAAAATTGTCTAAATGATTTTTGTGATTTGTAGCTGAACTTTTGCACGTTTTGGGTATTTCGAAACCTAAGGTGTTGTTTTGCTCGAAAAGTTCTGTGAAGAAATGCGTTGAGGCCAAAGCCCATTGTCAGTGGATGAAGAGGGTTATCGTGTTGGACGATTCGGATGAAGTGTACGAAGGAGCCGAAACTCTTAAACGCTTCTTAGACGAAAACTCTGACAAGTATTTGGATGAGTACAGTTTCAGACTAAAAGTCGTGGATCCAATAACGCACCCGGCCTGCATTTTGTGCTCTTCCGGTACGACGGGACTCCCAAAAGGAGTGGTTTTAAGCCACAATAACATCTCCATCAGGATGTGCCACGCCATGTAAAAAAGTTGCAAACTAACGCTAAGAAATGTAAAAATTAATGCGATGATGATGATTTCAGTGATCCAAGATATGAAAATGTCAGACCGGGAATTACACAGCTTGGTTTCCTTCCGTTCTTCCACGGTTACGGTTTCATCACAATCTTAACCAGCCTCGTAGTCGGGCAAAAGGTTGTTATGTTGAACAAGTTCGAGGAGAAGCTCTTTCTGAAGACGATCCAGGATTATAAGATCGATTCTCTGTTGTTGGTTCCACCGCTGCTTCTGTTCTTATCTAAAACGCCTCTGCTGAAAAATTACGATTTGTCCTGCGTGCAAGAAATCACCACTGGAGCGGCACCTCTCGGTAAGGAAATCGAGCAGGACGTGAAGAGCCGTTTCAAGGTCTCCAGAGTTCGACAAGCTTATGGTCTTACGGAAGCCACACTCGCCGTTCTCATCATGCCCAGAACGGACAACAAAAATGGATGTTGCGGAAAACCTGTCCCGGGAATGTCTTTGAAGATCGTCGATAAAGAGACCGGAAAATCCCTGGGACCCAATAAGGTCGGAGAGCTTCAAGTCAAAGGTGGCATGGTGATGTTGGGTTACTATGGAAACCCGGCTGCTACGGCTCAGACTTTCACCAAAGACGGCTGGTTGTTGACGGGAGATCTTTGTTATTACGACGAGGATGGTTACTTCTACGTAGTCGATAGACTCAAGGAGTTGATCAAATACAAAGGTTTCCAGGTGGCTCCCGCTGAATTGGAAGCTCTTCTGTTGACTCACCCGAAGATTTTGGACGCCGCAGTCATCGGTTTACCCGATGAAAAAGCTGGAGAACTTCCGGTTGCCTTTGTTGTTAAACAGCATGGTGTACATGTTACAGATGAAGAGATCAAAACGTTCATAGCAAGTATGTTTCTAATACCATCTAAAAATATTAATATAATTATTAATTATTACAATTTTTTTTCTACAGAGCAAGTTTCACACCCGAAACGTCTTCACGGCGGTGTCCGTTTCATCGAGAAAATACCGAAGAACGCCAGCGGAAAAATTCTGCGCAGAGAACTGCGGGATTCCCTCAAACAGAAGACAAAATCCAAACTCTAAATGTGTATTATTTAATATGATATATACTCTCTCGACCAATTTAAATACATTCTTATTTATTCTAACTCTATATTTAAGCAATTCCCACTCACCCGTCAACAACAACGTAAATTGTTTAACTCTCGATTCGAAATCATAAAAATTGTATAAAACGAAACTATTGAAATTAAAGCTACAAGTTTAATCTTATTTTATTCCCTAATATTTCAAGACTACTTATAAAATAAATACTAAGAAAAAATAAGTTAACATGCATAATTTGACAAAAACCAATACGTTTTGAATTCATATATGAAATATATCTATTAAATTTCTTCTGTAATCTTATCTTCTTCGAGAAATTGTCATGAATAGACTGAAGGAAATAAAAAAGTAATAACAAATCGCACAAACACACACTTTATAGAACATTTCCTAGTTTTACCGCACCTTTTTAATGATCAATTCAGTTATTAATATTAATAGTTGTTGCAAATCGTAATAGATTTTATACTTTATCATGGACGATAGAATACTGCAAGGACCGGAAATTACCGGTAAATTGGCGAAGATTTCCGTAGGAGAGCAAGTACGGAGATCTCTTAAGGCTTATCCCAACATGAAAATTGTAAGTCCAATCATTACTTTCCAAATCTGTATTTTCATATCTCACAACTTGCAGATTAATGTGACGAATAAAATGTACATTAGCTTTGCGGATCTGCAAAGTTCTGCCTGCAAAATTGCTAATTTCTTCAAGAGTTTGGGTTTAGGAAAAGGCGATGTGATCACCATCTGTAGCGAGAACAGTTTGCACTTTCATAAACCGCTTCTGGCTAGTCTTTATACTGGCGTAATCGCATCTCTGATAAACCACACCTACGTTGAAGGTAAAGGTAAAGTAAAGTGAAGATAAATCATTTTTGTGAATGATTTTAGATGAATTGCTGCACGCTTTGAATATTGCCAAACCGAAAATTGCTTTCTGCTCTCGTCTCACGTTTCCAAAATTACAAAATTTGAAACTTCCGTATCTGCAAAAACTGTGCGTTCTGGAAGATCTGAATGGTGTTGTACAAGAATATTCTGGCATTTTCAATCCTGTTCATTTTGATTCTATGGATACCACGGCTGCTATAGTATATTCTTCCGGAACCACCGGTTTATCAAAAGGAGTCACGGTTACACATGCAAACATCAATTTCGTGTTAAATAGCATGCAGTGAGTTGGTTAAATGAATTATATTAAAAATTATTATTAGTTTGTATTTTTTTTTGTAGAAATCCTTCGTACATGCCTATAGATGAGCAAAACTTCGTGGTTGTCCCTTTCTATCATGTGTACGGTTTGATCTTCAGTATTTCCGCATTGGTTCAAGGAAACACCATTATTTTCTTGGAAAAATTTCAGGAAAAACTTTACTTAGAAACGTTGGCGAATTACAAAATCAAATCCATATCGGCTGTGCCGACTTTAATGGTTTTGTTGGCAAAAAGTCCGGTTGTGAGTAAATACAAATACAGTATACAAGAGGTTTTGTGTTCTTCGGCACCGTTGTGCAAAACCTTAGAGAATGAAGTTAAAAAGAGGTAATTATATTTTTGTTGATAATGAATGAAACTGCAATCACTTGCATTTAGACTGAAGGCTAAAGTCGTGAGACAAGCGTACGGGTTAACGGAAGCCACTTTAGGTGTACTAAGCACGCCGAAGGAGAGGACGAAATCTGGTTCTTGTGGAGTCGTGATGCCGGGAATCAGCGTTAAAATCCGCGATCCGAAAACCGGTGAAACCTTGGGAACGAATCAGGTCGGAGAGATTTGCGTCAAGGGTATGAACGTTACAAAAGGTTACTATGGTGATGTACGGGCTACGAAAGAGGCCTTCACAAAAGACGGATGGTTGTTAACAGGAGATTTGGCGTACTACGATGAAGATAAATACTTTTACATGGTGGATAGATTGAAAGATTTGATCAAATACAAATCTTTTCAAGTTGCTCCAGCCGAATTGGAAGGTTTACTTCTCAGGCACCCGAAAATCCTGGACGCCGGAGTAGTGGGATTACCGGATCCCATAGTTGGAGAAAAACCCTTGGCTTTCGTTGTTAAAAAACCGGGAAGCGATTTAACATCGCAAGAAATCATTGATTTCGTCAAAAGTAAATATTGCAATGGAAATACAGCAACGTTAAATAGTAATCATTGAAATTTTCAGGTAACATTTCTATTGCTAAGCAACTGCACGGTGGAGTAAGGTTCGTGGAGTCTCTGCCGAAGAACGCGAGCGGAAAACTGCTACGCAAGGATCTGCGTAAATTGCTAAAAATGCGTTCGAAATTATGAAAATAGACTTTGACCTATTTTAATCAAATTGAATGATCATCCAAATAATATAAGATAACAGTTTTGTAATTGATTAATAAAAATAGTTTTTATTCCACCTACTTTTTCTTTCGACATTTTGCTTCAGTGTCTTTAGTTGTTGTTTTAAATGATAATGAGAAATTAATTGCTTAAAACTAGTTTGATTGGCTAATGATGTGCATACTGTTATGAATGAAGAAAATTAGTTATTATTCAAAAATAAATTCTAAAGGAAACGACGACTGAAGTACCATGTAATCTAACATTGCCAGAGTGGTGGGGAAGGAAAATAAAAGAGTCGCAAACTACCGAAGATAAAACGCGCTAATCGTTTCAATATAAATGTTGAGTACGATACTGTCCATTTGCGAACTAAAATGTCCGAGGTGAACAACGTAATTTGTGGGCCGGAGATTTACGGTGAGATTCCGACAGAATCCGTCGGTTTGCAACTTTACAACACGCTGAAAGCAAACCCCGAGTTGGAATTGGTAAGTATTTGTACATTGAATTGTAACAAGTGATGTTTATTATGGATTCTTCAATATAGATTGATCTGACGAATGACCTAAAGATTACGTTCGGAGAACTGCTGGCGTCCTCTTGCAGTCTTGCCGAGCATTTCGGAAGCTGCGGCCTCGGACCGGGCGACGTGATCACCGTTTGTAGCGAGAACAGCGTGCATTTCTTTAAACCGGTTTTGGCTGCCTTCTTTACCGGTATTACTATAGCAACCATTAATCATACTTACGGGGAAAGTAAGTTTAAAATAATTTAAATAATTAAACCGAATGCTAATTTTCTTTCTTAAGGTGAATTACAGCACGCGTTGGATTTAGCAAAGCCGAAGATCGCGTTTTGTTCGAAGAGAACGTTGAGCGCTTTCCAAAAACTGAAAGCGAAACGCAGCGTACAATATTTGGGCAAAATATTAGTGCTTGAAGATCTTAAAGATATTAAAGAAGATGGAAGACGCTTTACGCCGATTGATTTGGATACTGAAGAAACTGTGGCTGCTATATTATATTCCTCGGGCACCACCGGTTTATCCAAAGGTGTTATGATAACGCATCAAAACATTAATGTTAAATTCAATCACATCATGTAAGCGACTCGGAAAATTGTTAACTTACTTGAATTATTTCAATATCTTTGCAGCGATCCGCGGTATCAGTTGTTAGATGATAGACCTTTCGTGGTAGTGCCTTTCTACCATGCGTACGGTTTCATGTTAACTTTAGTTTCGATGATGAAAGTTAAATCGGTCATGTTTCTCGAGAAGTTCGAAGAAATTATTTACCTGAAATGCTTGGAAAAATACCAGCTCAGATCTATTGCCGTGGTTCCTCCGCTTATGGTTCTTTTAGCCAAAAGCCCGAGAGTGGCTCAATTTAAATTGAATATAGAGGAAATCGGTTGCGGCGCCGCTCCGCTCAGTAAATCTTTAGAGCAGGAAGTCATTAAAAGGTACTTAAATATTTCGATTATATTAAGTAATCTAATGAATTCATTATTTGAATATTTTCAGACTGAATGTGAAATTTATAAAACAAGCGTACGGATTGACGGAAGTGACTTTGGGTGTGATGCAATCTCCTACAAAATCAACCCGATCCGGTTCATGTGGTCAAGTACTTTCCGGTTTGTGCGTGAAAATCAGAGATACGGAAACAGGAAAAGTTCTCGGGCCCAATCAAATGGGCGAGATCTGCATTAAAGGAGGCGTGGTTATGAAGGGTTACTACCGCAACGAGGAGGCAACCAAGGCGACGCTTACAAGTGACGGTTGGTTGCTAACCGGAGATGTCGGCTACTACGATGAGGATAAATACTTTTACATCGTGGATCGTCTCAAAGAGTTGATCAAGTACAAAGGGTTTCAGGTGGCCCCTGCTGAATTGGAATCGTTGCTGCTGACGCATCCGAAAATAGCCGATGCGGGCGTCGTCGGATACCCAGATGAAAGGGTTGGCGAAAAACCTATGGCTTTCGTGGTAAAAAAACCGGGTCTAAATGTAAGCGAGAAAGAGATTGAGGATTTCGTAAAAGGAAAAGTTTCTACCGCAAAACATCTGCACGGTGGAGTCGTATTCGTTAATTCTATACCAAAGAACCCTAGTGGGAAAATTTTGCGAAAAGAATTGAGAAAGCTCATCAAAATGAATTCAAAATTGTAAAAAATAAATAACCAACTTTTGAAACAATTAATTGTAATTACAAATTGGGTTGCATAATTAATTGGGTTTATAATTAACAGGATTTGCTTTTCTTTTAGATTTTTTTCTTTATTTGGCTTATAAATATCTCCTGCTTATAACGGTCAATAAATACAATATACTCACATCGATAAACAGAGGAAAAAATAAAACACATTTACATCTCATACCAAAAAATATTTTGGATTATGCAATAACACCCTGTTTGCGATTATTATTATTATAGTTATTTTTTTAAATGAATTTCGTCTACAGCACATTTAGGATTCGAAAAATTAACCGCAAATTCACTTACATAAAATATAATCGACGGTCGGTTTGTAAATCATCTCGCAATCGACTTTGAAACTTCTCAGATGATCCCTCTCCACCAGATTCAAGTCTTTGATGTAGTAGAATAAATAAAGGATGTGCATTTTGTTTGGTTTACCTTCCACTTGTATAGTGGAGAAATTTTCTAGATAAAAGAAAATTGTAAATATTTTAATTTTACGGGGATTAAAATTAAGACTTACTCAGTATGGAATTAACGTTTTCTTCGAGAGCGCTCAAGAAGAGTGTGTTTCCTTGCTTGGCTATTAAGAGTAATTTATCCAACATCTTTGAAGATATCGTTTTTCTTGTTGTTAAGATCAGAGGGAGATTGCTCAACCATTTTTGGTAGCACTCGGTTTTGTTCAAAAGAGGAATCGAGGTAACGTCGCAAAGCGTATCGAACAGTTGGTCTTTGATTTTCAGATTTTGCGCTAGGAAATCGTGAAAGTTTAACGTCTTCGTTAAAACATCCTCAATATCCTGAGTTCGACTCCAACTGTTGGCGTTCTTCAAAAGAATAGTGTGAACCAATTCAATTAACAAATTCGAAGAGCTGTCGTACAAATAACCTCTTGTAACCAGACAAGCTAAGGAAGCAAAATTATTAGATTAAGTTGATGATTTGATTAAGTTCAACTTACTGGTGAAGTAGTTCAAAAGGTTCTGGGCGTGCGTCACTTGAACTTGAGATAAGTTGTTATTAAGTGAAGCGAATAGATAGCAAACTGTTAAATTTTCTTTAACGCATTTTATATCCACAGAAGAACTGTTCAGGCCCTTCGAAATCCTTTTCTTCCCGTCGCTCGGCTGGCTGAACGGAAACTGCGATAAAACGCTTTTCATGAAGTTTTGATAATCCGTGGTGCAGAATTCCTTTTTCTAAAAAAATATATTTAATTTAAATAATTATTCAATTTATTTAAACTTACATAATCCGTGGGACATTTTCTTTTGCAGTAATCCAATTGCAAGTATAGGATGTTCAAGATGCATCCAAGAACTGCGGCGGTGTCGGAGGTCAAGAGTGTGTTTTCTGTTGAAGAAAATCTATGTAATTAGTATAAAAATCATGAGATTTTGAAGATTGTACAAACCAGTTTCCATCGATCTATCCGGGATGACTTCAAGCCAAACTTCGTAAAGTAAACCCATTAACACTTTCATGTTCTTCATGATTGCATCCTCCTTTTCTTCATCACCTCTACCCTCATCATCGGCCAATCTCAACTCCAAACAGTTCCTTTTGTATGGATTAACGTGAATTGGAATTCGAGAAGAGTCTCCGGCGTTTATTACAATTTCCTGACTAAAAAACTAATTAATAACTAATATCACTAAGTGAAGAAACAGAAACTCACCAAGTTCCCTTAGCGTTCATCTGCTTTTCAGCGCTCAAAACTGCAGAAAGAAACGAATTCAAACGACTCAACACTTGTATCCTCCATTTAACTGCTGTGATTTTGCTTCCCAAATTGATTGTAAGCGTTCTGCCCATGTTCTTGGAATCGCTGCGGAATTTTGAAATGAGCGAGAAAAGATTTGGGAGAATTTTCTCTCTATTTTCTGCCACCAAGTGGGGAACGTATTTCAGTAAACTATCCAAAAAGAGTAAAGAATCTTCCTGTATGTTTTTATCAATGTTGGTCATGGAACAACGAAGATAGGAGGCAAGAATTTGGAAAAATGGTACAAATTTATTTCCTTCAGCCTTCTCGAGGATGATGTCCAAAATCTTGATTGCATTCACCCTAACTTTTTTCTCTTTATCAAGAATTAAAGGAGTCACTCCATGCAATATCTGCGATAAATATTGATCCACAATCTCTTCAATATGGTAAACCATAACTTGCTTCAACTCCTCACAGCAATCATTCTTCACTGAGACATTGTGATGGTTCAATCTTGATAAAATGTCCTAAAATAATTAATGTGGATAATTTAAATGAAAAACTTATTCTCTTAATAAAGAATTATACTTACTTTGATATTGAGTTTTCTCTTGCTGAGCAGCTCGGAGCTACTGTGAGACTTCAGCTGTTCAGGTAAAACAATTGCCTTTACTTTGAAGTCAGTCTTGGTAACATTCATGCCCTTCGGCAGGAATTTGGTCTTCTCTGACTTGACGCGCATCTTTACTTTAGCCTTCTCCGACTTCAACATCTTCTTGTGCTTTTGATTCTTACCCATTGCTGCAGATAAACTTCTTATACGATTTCACACAAGCAATAAAACTTTGATTTTCCTTCTAAATCCAGCAGAAATAACCTCAAAACCGCACGCCGTGTTTATTATTTTGTTTTTACTGCTTCAACAGGTATGCAACTAGCAGAACAAAATCATTATATTCAACAATTGCAACCAACATTGAAAATAATACATAAGCACTAAACATAAAGCCAACATAGAAACACTTAATTATAGAATAAGTGTTGCATCGATTGCCATATTGACGTAATTCAAACTTGAAGAAATGTTTTTTAAGCTTCGAAAAATCAGTGTCTTTACAATTTTGCTCATATCTCTAAAATTGTGCATATAATAATAGTAATTGAAATTTATGAAGATGATGTATTATTTTATTTGAATTTGCCTAATAGAATGTAATCTTTCAAGAACGTTTTACCACCAAGCATAACGTTAAACTTGGCTATATATGTCTGTCCCTTCTTTAAGATAGCTTTACTGCTCGCTTGACTTTTCCCATCCTCGGTGCTCTTCTCGCTGCTTTCTGTGGTTGTACCGGTGCTTTTTCCTTTCTTCCCTTTTTTACCCTTGCCCTTCTTTTTCTTTTTCTCCTTTGCGAAACCGAACCGAATCTTCAACGAATTCTTTCCTTCTGCAGGAACAACGCAACTCTCATTAATCACTTGAAAAATTGAATCGTTTCTAATTTCGAAAGCCACCATCGAAGCTTCTTCATCCTCCGTCAAAGTCTCCGAATTTTTCGCAGACTTACCAGATTTACTTGATTTTTTCGATTTTTTGCTTTTCGGCGAAGGCGTCCTCGATTTACCTTTCTTCTTCTTTTCTTTAGCAGCCTTTGGCTTCTTCGACACCTTGATCAGACCTTCCAGCTCGCACATCTTCACCACGTTAAGGGTCACAGGCACTTTACACTCATTAGTCACCTGAATGTTGAAGTCGGTGAATGATTTCTTTTTTGCTTCCATTCGGCAGATGGATAGGTTTGGAGTGAACTTCAAAACGACTTCGACGCCCTCGCCCTTCAAAATAAACGGATACAGCGTCGTCTTTGCAGTCACCTCCAATATCTCGAACTCCTGAAGCATCCAAGAACGACGGTGTCAGTGTCAAATTTTATTACGTGTTGGCGCTTTCGGAAAATTTGCAACTCGATGACGACTTAAATTGACACACATATACCGGGCACTTCGAGATCATCCAAATACTGCAAACCATTTACACTTATTAATTAATTAGCAAAATGCATACAAGAAAGGTTGCCTTCAACATAGGCACGGCGAGATTCGCCCCGATCGGATTCCATCCTCAGTTGGACAAGAATGGGGCCGTCCTCAGAAAGACTTACAATCTGGGTCCTGGCATGTACGAACCGCGCGTGATGCCGTGCACCTTTAAATCTAAACGTACCGTTTCCATGTAAGTGCACCGAGGTATTAAGTGTAGATGTTCTCTTTTTTGATATTAATTACAGGTGGAAGAGGCAAACGGATTGCGAGGAATTCTCCAAACAGTTGGGATTTCGAAATGCTTCGATCCTGGAGACGAGGGAGTTTATGGCCCGACACCTGGGACCCGGATCTCACGAGATCTGCGAGGTTCCACGGTACGAGTCTCCCTGTTTGAATCAGAGCTTTGGAAAGCAGAAGAAGTTCAAGATATTCGAAGACCTGAATCCTCCTCCAGGTTTGTTTCATAAGTATTACTGATAATTTACGTTTCAATTAATTTGCAGGTAGTTACAATTATGAACCTGCAAAACATTTCTTCAACGACGCGCCGACGATCTTGGACAGGCAGATGCGTTTCAGAGATACGACGAAACCTTGGAATCTGGCCCCAAATCGATACAGGGTGAAGGAGCTCCACATCAGCGACAAGGTCGTATCGAAACGCGGACCTTACGACCTCTTCACCGGACCCAGAGATCCGGCCAACATCTTCAATAAATTCTCTCCGGCAAAAAGGTGTTCCCCCGACAAGTTCTACAATTGGCCCACGGAATTGGAGTACATGCTGCATCACGAGCACAAAAGCCGGTAAATTCTATAAGGATTTAGTTGTTCTACTTGTATGCAGGTGAGTGTAATTTTCAGATGCGGCTGCTTCCTGAAAGCCCCAAAATTTCCGACGAAGCCCACCGTTCGCATGATGCTCGCCGATCTGAGCACCTGCTACAAAGATCCGGATGCACCAGGTCCTGCTTCTTATTACATAAAAGGGAAAGGGTATGATTATACGAAAATATAATTAGAATTGTTGATTTTTGAAAGTTTCATCTTTTAGTATCATTGCGAAACCTCCATCGAAATACCCGTTCGATTCTGGAACGCCCGGTAAATCTGGTTTGGATTGGCGGATTAAGCCCGGACCTGGAAGGTACACACCGAAGACGCATCTCAAGTGCGGTGCCACGAAAGGCGGCACCAGCGTTTTCAAATCGAGAACACCGCGTTCCGAGTACAAGGCCATCGTGTACAATAGCTTCTGAAAGGATAATAAATACGTTAGATGAGAGTGAAAAACAAGGAGAATCACCTGGCTTTCTCGTGTAGGTGTGAATGTTATCGGCACGTTGAAGAAGTACTCGGATGGTAGGACGGTGTCGCGCATCTGCGGTACACTGAACGGCCCAATCGGAGAGAAATCGACTTTCGGTGTAATATCTTCTCCTATAAAACAATAATGATAAATCAAAAATCATTAAGTAGATACGTACTTTCGATGTTCTGGAATTTCAAGAACTTCTGTGCGCTGGTGCCGATGGCGATCATCCCAAAGTCGATTTCTTGTAAGTTCTGGTCGTGGATCATGGACGGCCTCACCACCGGACATCGGGCCTTCAAATACAGCGTATCCGATACGTTCTCACTTCGGAATTTCTTAAATTTCCACCCGTGCAAATCGTCAATAACTTACAAATTTTCTTCGTTGCAATAGCTTATGACGCAGCAGAACTCTGCCTGAATTTCGTACGGATCCAGATTCCTCCAAACGCACATCTCCGCCGGGTAATAATCGAAATACCCAACGATTATTTCGCTTTCATCGACGGTAACCTGCGACAAACTCTCCAAGATCTTCTCCGCAACACCTGATCAACATTTTTAACATTGGTTAAACAAGAAAATCCGAACAATTTACAATCAAACTTTTAGTTTCCTTCTCCGATTTCTTCGACTTCTTATCCTTTTTGCCTTTCTTCTCCTTTTTCTTCTTTTCTTTTCCTTTTTTCTTTCCCTTTTTCGCTTTCTTCCCCGGTTTCTTCTCATTCTCCAATTTCTCCAGTTTCTCCAGAAGAGCGGCACGTTTCGCCTCCATGAGCTGCTCCCCCCGCAACGCCCTCGCCTTCTCCTCGATCACGTGCTGCGGCACTTCCGGTTTCGCTATTAAATAGATTTGGCACGACCCACCCGGATCCAGATTTCCGCAGCTCGGCTCCACAAGAACCTGAGCGTTGTTACCGACAATTTCGAAATGCGCCCTCCACACCAATTTCTTCAGCTTGATTGCATTTAAAACTACGCGCATCAATGAGTACGACCCGCAAGGCGTTTCCGGAAACTGCACGTACTGAGCGCTGAAATCGCATCTGGGTACGGTAATTCTCGCGTTGACGATGATATAATTCAGTTCCGGTTCCGCTTCGATCACCGTGAATTCCGACTGCTCGGTGCTGATCTCCTCCAGAGCTTCGTATTGAACCACGCCGATGATGGTTTCCGGGACGGTGAAATTTGCCAGCTCGCTAACGGATAACGGCACGTGATTCAACACAACTATACTATCATCATCATCATCATCGTCAATATCATCGTTGTTCACTAGCTTCACGTATTCCGTTCCAATCATGCTAGTTTTAAGGGCTATGAAGAGGTTCAGAAAATCATCGAATATAGGTTCACTTTCGAAGCGGTAATCCGCGCATACAATCCGCTCCAATTCGATCAACTTTAAACTTACACGTTTCAGGTCAATTTTCTGCGAACGCACAAAGTTATAAATTCGAAACATTTATAGTTTACAGCAAAACCTTTTTCAATCCGCCCAAATGTTTAACGCTCTCGCAAACTATTTTGAAGATGAAAATATTTGCCTCTCTTCCCTGGGAATACTTTTGAATATCGTTGGTTTCAGGCGAGAAGAAGAGTCTCACCAATTTAGTCTCCATCGGATTCAGGTGGCCGAAACCAAAGTTGGGTTGCACCGTTAAGCACTAAACGATAATCATAACTTTCAGAAAATTAATGGATTAATTGCGTGAATCATATACTGGAGGTAAATTGAGGAAACCGAACTCTTGAGGCACAAGAGTACCATTCCTGACTTCGAGCTCGGCGTAGACGGTTTCCGCCGTAGAGCAGACGCCCAAGTCCAAAACGAATTCTCTATCGACGATGGAGGCGTGAGTTTTAGGATATAAACTAATACCGAGACAAGGAGTGACGGCGCCGAAAGTATCTAAACGCATAGGAGGAGTATCTTCAAACCCTTTGGTCTCCACGCAAATGTAAATTGGAAACTCGAGAATTGCGTTTTCTGCATCGTAAAATTTCTCATTCTCTTCGATGATGCCCAACCTAAACATTTCAATAATAATTATTATTCAGTGAATATCGCTAAGTTTTACCTGGGAATGAATTTGAAGAAAAGTCTTTGCTTCGATCCTGCTTGTACAACAATGTTGCAGGTTTTGCAGGAGAGGTACCATTTGAGCGTGGACGGAAATCGAATTCGGATGCGATGAGGAATCTGCGTGGAGTTGTGCAGGTCGCAGGATAATTGGTAGATAGAATTGTAGACACACACTTCAAAGTCTAGGAAGTCCGGTTCAAGCTCCAGGAAGTGACCGGTCGTTTCGGCGTTCACCGCAACATCCTGACTCCCAATGCAGTACAACTTACCATCTGGGAATCTCTCGTAAACGCTCAACGTGTACACCTCCACATGATATCCAACGTAATCTATATTCCTGAAGTACACTTTAATCTCATCCTCCGTTTTTCCTTTCATGTTGAAGATATTCCTCTCGAAGCGAAATTTATTAAATACATTCTCCACGCATTCTCTCAGCAGAGTTTTGGGAAACTCGTTCAACTCTTCCGAATCCTCTTTAGATTTTATACTCTTCTGCTCCTCTTCCTCCAACTGCATTATTGAGATTATGTTTCGCCAAGCTTGCTCTACTGATAACTGCGTGAAGACTTTGGTAATGACCACTCGGCATTCCTTCAAACCGTCGTTCTTAATCTAAAGAAATACTCATCAATATCTGTTAATTTTGATTGCAATTCGTTACTTTCAATGTCTTGAAGTTTTTCATCTGCTTGCGCAATGTTTTGGCTCTCCAAATGGGAGTTTCCTCGAAGGAGATAACGCTCGGATTAATTAGGATCGAGACGCAGCTCGGCACGATAACCACGTTGATGTGGCACTGCTTGAAGCCATCCTCGGTGCAATCTCCTCTGGTCAGAAAGATTATCTTCGCTTCAGCGCTCTTCGTCAATGTCTGCGGATTGAATTGGACAATGGCTTCGGATTTTATGCCCGGTGATAATTTGAGGATTCCCATGGGTTCGATTACAAGAAGCAGATCGTCGTCGGTATCGATTAACCAGATTATGCGGTCCAGCAGGATTTTTTTGGCACGAGGTCCAGTGTTCAGGAATCGCAGTGATTTTCTGTACGTACGTCCGTTGACGAAATCCTTGGGTGCGTTTAAATTATACAATTTTTGTTCGAATAAGAAGTTGAATATACCTTGAAGATCATCTTCGGTGGATCGAAGACTAAATGACCGTCTTCTGGATAGAACACCTGATTCTCCCACGCCTTTTCCATTTCGTATTTTTGACGATCCACTATGTAATCGTTCAATTTCTTGAATTCTCTCATAAGTTCCGGAAGATCCTGCATATCCTCGTTGGTAATCCGATCGCGTCGATTCAATTTTGGTGCAATCGGCAATTCCAACTTTTTTTCCTAAAGATAAAAAACTAACATAAATGCACTCTCAACAAGTTAATCTAATCCTCTTACTCCCTTTTTAGATTTCTTACTCGACTTTGATTTTTTCGACTTCTTTTTCTTGTCCTTCTTTTTACCCTTTTTGCTACTTTTCTTCTTCTTCGACTTCTTTTTATCCTTCTTTCCTTTCTTTCCCTTCTTACCACCCTTTTTGCTTTTAACTTCAACCTCTTCGACAACTTCTTCAACAGCGACCGGTTCTTGTTCCTCCTCAACGACTTCTTCTACTCGCGGTAACAATGTCATCGCTACTCCGATTACCTCCAAATCCTTCATCACTTTTCCGCTTCTCTTTACCTTATAATCGTAAGTTTTCATTGCAGCTTTCTCAATCTCCTTTTTCCGTTTCTCATCATGCAGCATCTTCCTCACGATCTCCAACTTGTTCCTCTCGCATCGCTCTAAATTTCTCTTCATCTCGTTCTTTATACTCAACACTTTATCTACTAGTTTAGATTCAATAGTTAGATGTGGCAACGAAATGTTGTACTCGAATCTCAAAGAGGAAAAAATCGTATTTCTTTCTGCTGTGATCTTCTGTTCTCTCGCGCTTTTCGTAGAAGCATAAACGAACTTTGCGCGTGCAATCTTTTGCTGTAAATGATCGTAATCAGAATTCATTCACTCAACTAATCTAATCTTTATACTCTAATTATTTCCACAGCTCTTATTTGGTTACGGACAGTATTGCACATGTCGTTCTTCAACAGCGCTCTTTGCAGCTTCTCGTAGATGAGACTTGCGTGATGATACCTCTTCGGTCTAATCGACTGAATAATGGTAGACTCACTCGACTCCCACTGGAAATAAACCTCTTCGGTTTCCGTTGCTTTATCCTCGAATTGCCTGAGCATCCTCAACGCAAACTCCTCGGACTGCACGAATTCCTCCAAGAACTCCTTCAGCTCCAAATCCTGCCGTTGGAAAAGGTCGTCCCACGCAGGATTTCCATCCTGAATGGAACTAGTCGAACTGCTGTAGTGATCACCTTCAGCCATCTTGCAGAAAAATGCAAGTTAAAAACCGGAAGGAAAAGAAAAATGACAGGTCAATCAGTCAGTCGGAAAAATAAAACTAAAATAGTTCAACTTTTTTTTTTCGTGAGGTTTCAATATTTATTTATTAAAAATACATTTAGGTAATCAAAGTGTATCACATAAATACTTGGTGTGCTTTCATTGTTCAAGAAAAAAAAATACAAATTAATCGTAATAATCATCAAATTAAGAAAGTTAGAATCAAAGTACAATTTAATTCCTTTTATCACAATTCGCTCAATCTCTCTCGTCTCAGACTCTAAACCTATTTAGCTTTTTTGTTTCTGTTGTTGCTTTCTTTGTTTTAGGCTTCGATGAGAATTTTGCCCTGCTTGGGTTCGATGCTCTTGTCCTTCCTGGTGATCTTCCTCTTGGTCGGAGCTTTCTTCTCCGCCAAGTACATCGTGTTGTACTTGAAGTACTCCTGGATTTGGCTGAGCTTTTTGCCGTGCGTTTCCGGGAGGAACACGAAGATGTATAGCATGCCGACGATGGCGACTCCCGCGAAGAACCACTGGATTCCGTGCGAACCGCCCATAATGTTCTTCAATGGTCGATACATCTGCAGCGAGAAGAACATCAGGATGTTGGCCAAACTGTAGGAGATGCTGTGCGCTATTCCGCGGATCTCCAACGGAAAGAGTTCCGCCGTCATCGTCCATGGGATCGGCAGAAGACCGATCATAGAGGTCAGCACGTAGAGGAGGAGCAGAACGACGGGCACCCAGGTTTGCGTGCTCTCACCTAAAGCAATGCAAAAGATTGATCAATAAAGCATTAGAGTTGATGTAATTTCTGCTTACCATTGTTGATCCAATAGGTGAATAAACCGGAAACACCCATGCACAAGGCGATTCCGGCGCAGCTGATCATCGTCAGTGGTCTGCGATGGTAACGCTTGAGCAAGTAAGTGTTGACCATGGACATCAAGAAACGAACCACTCCGATGAGCACGGAGGAAAAATAGGCGTTTATCGTGCTTCCCATATCCTGCAGAAAATCATTGCATAACTAAATTCTCATTTGTTTCCATTTCAAAGACTCACCAAGAAGAAGTTAACGGAGTAGAAGAGTGTAATGTAGATACCGGAGAACTGCTGGAAGAAAAATAATCCGATGAGGACAAGCATCGGTTTGTATCCGGTGGGCTGGAAGAACGCTTTGAATTTGCGTGCAGCGCTTCCGCCACCCACGTTCTCCGCATCTTTCTGCCGTTTCTCCCGCACCAAATAATCCAGTTGCATTTCAGAGAAGGTCTGCTGTTTGGAAAAATTTCAATAACAGTTTAAAATTTATAACATTTTTTTCTTCAGGTCTTTTAAAATTGAGTCAAAATGTTTGAATATTTTGCGAGTATAATATAAAATTATTTACCTTCTCGCCGGCCAAAGCTGGTTGGTACTTGTTCAACCACTCGATGGCTTTCTTGGCTTGATCCACTCGTCCCTTGCTCACCAACCAGACGGGACTTTCAGGGATGAACATGATGAGGATGGCCGGGACAACGGTGTAAATGTTGCAGAGCCAGGCGACGGTTCTCCAGTTCAAGAACCATCCTTTCAAGAAGAGCAGCACCATGCCTGCACGTAAATGTTTAATAATAATTTGTTAATTTTCAAGTTTAATATTACCTAAAGAGGCGTAGGTGGGGCCGCAGGAGATCAGCGATCCTCTCATATCGGCTCTAGCGATTTCTGTAATGTACACGATGGCGGGACTAGTGCCCCAAGCTGCTGCAAAACCCGTGAGTATTCTACCAACCAGAAGCATGGTAACGTTATCAGCCATAGCTATCAGAACCCAACCTATGCAGACCGGTACAGTGGAGAGTTTTATAGTGTTCAGACGACCTATGGAGTCCATGATGAAACCCCCTGCGATCGCACCGATAGGCACTACAATTACGATAATACTGGCTGAAAATAAAATCATAAAATTAATTAATCCAAATCAATTCATTATTTTTTTTTGCAAACTTTACCAATCCATGAAGATTCTGTTTCCGTGACGTGCAGATCGCTGTTCACATCCTCGAGCTGCGGTATGAGGATGGCGGAGAAAGCCAAAGAGATTCCAACGACTATATGACCGGAAGCGGAAATCGCCGTCGCTATGATCTGGTCATAAAAAAAAGAAGCAAGAAAATTTCATTCAAAGCCTTGCACAAATGGAAATCGATAAATATAAAGGAATGGACAGATTTTAAAAGCTTTCGGCGATATAAAACGTATTTGCTGCGACGGAGGAGGAGGAGGAG